>OU426853.1:6912660-6960160 GCA_911387685.1 Dolichovespula media
GATATTATATAAGTATATTATATTGTTTTCGATACATTATAAGAAAGACGTATCACCTATCATTTTATCTTTGTCAATAAAAATCCTTATCGAAAATATGCAAAGTGATTAACGATAATAAATTTCTCCTTCTATTATTAAATTATCATTAATTATTTAATGTATCATTATCAATATAAAAAATGTATTTCACTCCATCGAATTATCTATTGGCCGTCCTCAATTTACGTAATATAGGTAACGATATCAAGAACATATATATATGTACATATATATATATGATGATTCGATAAAAAAACGGATAAACGCTCCTAATGATCGTACTTGCGTTTGCCGTTTTAGCCACGCATTAGCACGTTTGGCACGCTCACAAAACGAGCCCTCTCTCCCTCCCTCCCTCTCTCTCTCTCTCTCTCTCTCTCTCTCTCTCTCTCTCTCTCTCTCTCTCTCTATCTATCTATCTATCTGGTTAAATGTTTGCTATCAGACTGGAAAACACGGCCACAGTGGGCTTCGCTGGTATTAGCATAATTTTCCTGTCATGCAAACAACGACAAACTAGCTTGCGATCAATGCTCCAAAATTCCATCCAAATCCAAAACGGATTTCGTGGCTTAATGTCCGTTTTATCCTCAATCTTACGATCATGACACATGAAAATTGTTAATAACATAATAAAATAAATTTATATAAAAAACGATGACTTGATCCTTTGGATTTCGTACAAATCGAATCGTTAAATATTTTCAATCAATCCGTCGATTAAATTCAATTTCTCTATAATTCATTACTTTTTCTTTGTTTTCATTAAATACGGTTTCGTTATGCGTCCCAGAAATTGCTTTAATTCTCTGTGATTTTCTGCGTTGAAACGTTACCACCTCTCTAACCACCAAAAACGATACTAATTAATTCCGGCCACGCAGTAGCGTTCTCGCTGAATCGCATTTCCATCTGGGCAAGCTGGTTAAATTTTCATAAATCATAATACCTATCGGGCTACTGCTTGTTAAGTAGAATAATAAATCCACTTACGATTGTAATTCCATCGTGATTCTGCTTAATAATAAATAATTTTCCGGGACTCTAGTTTGACCGATCTGTATCGTCTTACAATACGTGGATCGTGTGGTTGTCTTTCTCGTGATTATCTTTCATTTATTCAAGAACAATTCAAAGGGACGCAACGTGCCAAATCGGTGTTAACGAAATCGTGAATAGGCACGCACGATTTTATCAAGTATCTGTCTGTGTATGTGTTATCTATAAGTGATGTTTATATGCGCATGCTTATATGCTCTCTTTCTCTCTCTCTCTCTCTCTCTCTCTCTCTTTTTCTTATTCGTTTCTTTTCAACCTACATTTAATTTATCTCCATCCGTGTAAGCTAATTATATGACTTCGAACCACAACAACGTGTCTTATACTACATCATGTTGTTAAAATCATCAATCCCGGTCAAAAGTTTGAGTTAATCTCTTTATCACTTTCCTTCGTATACTTCGAACTCATGTAAGTCGATCATGCATACCTCAACAAATTAGCAGTCAGCCATACTATCAACGACTCTTCCACATCTTTGAAAACGTCACGCTAATGAAAGAAAATGAAAAATATAGAAAGATAAGAGATAACTGGATGACAAAAATTCTTTTGGAGGAAACTATGGTTCAGGATCAAACCTTTAGGATCAAAATGTAAAAGCAGAAATGAGTAAATAGATTGATTTGATTTTGTCTTTTCTTTTATCTAGTTGTTCATCTATCTCTCTTTCTTTTTCTCTCGCTCTCTCTCTCTCTCTCTCTCTCTATGCTTTGTGTCTTTCTTTCTCTCTCTGTCTTTATCTGTCTCTTTATCTCTCGCTCTTCCTTTTTAGGTACGACCGCTGGTAATGTTTCATTGTCTATTTATTCTTTTTTTTTCTTTTTCTCTTTTTGTTTGTATATTTGTCTTCTTTCTCTTTTCATGTCCACCTGGTAATCTCTCTCTTGTTGTTTACCTGTTTGTCTGTTTGTTTGTTTGTCTCTCTCTCTCTCTCTCTCTCTCTCTCACTCACCAATTCTATCGAACAAAGATTACGATGACTCTCATCGTGAAGTCTCATACGAAAGAAAGTCAAATATGCGATGAAGTATTCTTGAGACTTTTGTGAAAGTTTGCGATCGATGAAAATACTTTGCTTAAATAAAGAGATCGTCCCCCTTTTAAGAAAGTCTAAGCAAGACTCTAACTTTTTTCCCACCTTTCATGCAGACTCAAGAAGACCAAACCTCGTCCTTCCAAACTTCTTTCCAAGTTGTTTATAATGGACGACTTTCATTTTGAGCTGATCGGAAACTTTTCGATTTCTTAATTAGTTAATAACAGAAATTTTTCATTTCCGAATAAAATCTTTTCAATGGACGTTTATTCAAAATTAACATATAACAGAAAGAAAAGTAAATCAATCGAAATTACTGGGAGCTACTACGATAAATGAATATTAGTAATTATTTATAATAGATTTGATATCGATTTTATCAATTTAAATTGTATATACTTGTTTATTTGTATACCAGAACAATGATCTAAGTCGTAATATATTATCTTGATAGATAAACAAATAATGGAACTGTCCGCGAAAAGGAAAAGAGAAGTTTCTTTTTTATGCCTATTAGACGATTCTCTTACAACATCCAAAATGAATGAAAAATCGTGAATAGTATCGAACAATGAATGAATGATCCGCTTAAATTTCTTTCTCTTCTCTTTCGGTCGAAAGTATTCTCGATAAGCTGATTAATTGATTCAAGAACAACAGATGATTTAACCGCAAGAACGAAAATTCATTAAAAATCACATCTAATCGATTTGTATATGACAATAATAACAAAACGAATTTCTTCTTATCTTTTACCTAATCATAATTCATTTGAGACATTTTAAACGTTTTAAAGTTCGTTAAAATTTTATATCTCCTCGAGAAAGAAAAAGATCCTGTTACTTTTATCGTCCATGAAGATACGATGTAAAGTATTCTCACCTTATAAATGGGCCATAGTTTTGGGTCCGCGACTCCGGGGAAAAGTCAAATAAAAAAGATGGATGCTATGTTTCGACAAGTTGTAGTTTTGCTCTAACGGTATGAATCTTACTACTAGGAATGGACCAACAGCTCGGCACCACCACCATCGACGTTAGACCGGAAAAGATCTAATGTTACGTTTCTCTCTCGCTTTCACTCTCTCTCTCTCTCTCTCTCTCTCTCTCTCTCTCTCTCCCTCTTACTCTTAACGGATACTGGCTTCGAGCCCGGGTACCCTAACGGAAATGTCCTCCCACTTTGCCTGCGGTCTACGAAGTTGCTACCGATTTCCGCTGAGTCTCTGACTTTTCAGTCGGAACTTCGAAAGGAGAATGGAAGGGGATAGAAAGAGAAACTTGGGTGAATTGTACGTTAGCATAACTGAAATAACGTAAGGAATATGTTATCTTACGGCATTCTTTTAAAATTCTTACATAAAAATTCTTTCCTACGGCAAAATTTTATCGCTAACAATGCGTATTTGTATGCTTCATATTATCACGAGGAAGAAAAAAGAAAAATCATAAGGAATATGTGTATGTGTTCGTTTATGTGTGATTCGTTTGCCGATTAAATTTATTTAATCAAATTGAAAGATATTTTATGGTTCTGTTCGTCTTCCGTATGTTTTTAATGTATAAGGACCTATGGAAATTATATTTTACCGTAACCGGTGAAGTTTTGATATTTACGATTTCCTAGATGGCTACATCTATACGTCAAATGTCGAGAAGCTTTCCAATATACGGCACGTTTCCTGGGACAGGCCAAATATATCCGTTGAATGTCAGCAAACAGATATCCTAATATCTACTGGATGTGTACCTCAGTATGAAGGAAGGATAACGGAAGGATCGATGATTATCTAGCGAATTTGACGAGTCGATTCTGGTTATGTTCTTTGTAAAAAGGTTATTGGAAAAAGATGACGAGGATCGATCTTACGAAGAACAAATAAAGAAAAAAAAAAAAAGAAAGAAGTCAAGTCGGACCTGTCAGCCGATTTGAAAGAATTTCAATATGTATCGAAGACATGCAGAACGCTTCTTTTCGTGGTTCTAAAGGATTTTCGTGATATCTTTCCGACACATTGATGTATTTCTTCATCAACTCATTTTTAAAGTAACCACTTCGAAGTTATCGAATCAGGTCAGAGAATTCAAGATAAGATTACATTGGCTTAAGGAAAAATCACTCGATCGCTTCCAATAAATTTTCTCCGGATAAAGAGGATTACGAGATTCGCAATTAAGGAGCATCCGTTCAGCTCAGAAATTACTCGCCGAAGGAATTATAATCGAAGGAATTTATTCCCGAGAAAATATTATCTTCTTTTTTTATAATTATTTCGAACTTTACGTTAAATACGATTACGTTTAATTAATTAATTATTTACAACACATACATATATATATATATATATATATATATATATATATATATATATATATTTAATTACAATCAGAAATAACGGGAAAAAAAATATAATTATCTATTTATATTTTCTATAAAGAAAAAAATTTAAAAAAAGAAAAAAGAAAAAAAAATGATGCCCCTACTATCACTAACAAACAGAAGATCAGAAACATCTTACGGAAGATTTTAATTTTCATAATATGAACTTAACATAGCACGAGAAAATAAGTTTTTTAATTACGAGATGAGCATCTTAGTTTCAAGTTTTCATCAAGAATCTTCTTATTTTCACGTTAAATTATAAATCGTCGATTTCCTTAAACGTTCCTTCATGAATCTACGAAGGAAAGTTAATGAAAAGTGAACTTTGCGATTCAGGGAGAACAAGGAGAGGGGAAGTTACTTAAACGTTCGAGGAACAACCTTCTCTCCGAGTTCCTGTTTGAGGAAAAAGGAAGAGGAAGTTGAAGAAAAGGAAAGGTTTTGCCATTGACCTGAAGCGTGAGTAATGATGTTCTGTCGAGATTTATGACAGAAGAGAGAGATGGAAAGCCTTTAGCAAGACACGCGAGCTTCGCTAGCAAAGTTGGCTTGCTATAAATTGTCCCTCCCCCATATTTTGGATCTTTTTTTCGCATCGACAAAAAATTGGACCTTTTTTTTTCTTGGGCGTGCAACCGAACGTTAGCCGTGCTTTTCTATGCAAGTTCGTAGAACGCATATATCATTTTTTTCACCTACAAGTCGTTTGATATTTTTTTGTGTAGGTACGTTTACTTACTTTATCCTCGATTGTTCTGTTATTAAAAATGGAAATTTATTAATGAGAGTTAGAAATGAGAAGTCACCATTAAAGCTTCTTTGTTATTTTATTATTATCGTAATACGCGATGTCGATTAACTTTTTGGAGTTTTTATAGATTATATTTTTATGGATATAATTCGAAATAAAATAAAATAATTTATCACAACAGTTATTGTTATATTATTATTATTGTTATTGTCATTATTATTATTATTATTATTATTATTATTATTATTATTATTATTTTATTATTATTATTATTGTTTCATTATATATAGATGTCATTATTATATTTATTATTATTAATTAACGCTTATAATTATTAATTTTTTGCTTGTATAACGATCTACAAATAATTAAAGTAATAAAAATATCAAGTACAAAGGATTAACGAACGTAGTATCTCTTACATTTCGTTTGATCTACTTTGAACATAAAAATTCCAAATTTACGCTCGCAATGGAAGTTGGAATGTTACTTCTAATGAGAAAAATCCACCCTTTCGGATTCGTGTAGCTTGCAAAAATTTGGCGAAACGCGAAAGTAAAGAAAAAAAAAAAAAATGCAATCTCGTTTCATAAAATCGCCATGAAATGAAATACTTTTTTTTTTGTCCGTGGTCATCGTTGCAGTAAGTTTATGATCCAGCCTGGAAGCACATGAATACCACAGCGCGATGTCGTACCGATTTATTGCCTCTTGAAACTCTAGCTGCGTTTATATAAAACACAAACGTCTCTCATTCATAAATTGTCGCCGTTAAAACTCAAACGGAAGAAACTGTTAACGTTGTTCATTCGTTCGTATCATTTTCAGATATATAAATCCCCTAATTTTTTGCTCTGTTGTTCGAAATCTATTTATTAAGAAAAAAACAAAAAAAAAAAACAAAAAATAACTTCTCCTCAATCTATTGCACGTGTTTAAATATCATTTTTTTTTTTTTCTTTTTTTATCAAATGACTCGTTTCTTTTTCTTTTCTATTTCTTATTAATACATTAATTTTAATTCATAGGCGCACTGCACGCAAATATGTCTTTTAAATAATTACGCATAAATATTAGATGCAATTAATTGTATTAATTATAATAGTCATATTGTGATTATCACGATTACATCTCGATATCATAATTAATTATTACTTTCAAGGAAGGACAAGGTATAAAGTCTTTCGGTCCTTATGAAAATTTCAGGAATGTATGAGCTGGACGAGCTCCAAAGGGAGATTTTTTTTTTTTTTTTTTTATATATGCAGATATCCATTATTTGATCTCAATCGAGCGTGTGCTCGAGATACGCCCTGTATTGTCTGATCTTTTTTCTTCTCTCTCTCTCTCTCTTTCACTCTTTATTTCTCTTTCTATCTCTCTTTCTCTCTCCTTCATTCTCTCTCTCTCTCTCTCTTTCCTCTTTCTCACTCTCTCTTTATCTGTCTTTTTATCTCTTTCTCTTTCTCTCTTTTGCTTTTTGCTTTTTACGATGACAATTCTGAAGGGTACTCGTTCCTGAGCAGCACAGAAAATGGAATTCTCCGTGGATTTCTCATGCGTACCAATGGGATCTAAGGCCGCGTGCGAGAGCATACGGGATGAATGCTCACAAGTGAAAATGTGTTAGAACGTTGTGTGCGTTGCACGCGCACGCGCATTTTCTACGTACTATTCCCCGATGACGAGCACACATTCAGAGAAATTCAACCCTCGTAGTTCTACCGACGAGAATGCGACTTACACAACTGATATTTCCATCGAGATAAATTTCTCTCTCCTTTTTTTATTTATTTATTTATTTTGTTTTATTTTATTTTTTTCTTCTTTTCCTACACCTATTGTTCCCATATGTGACCGTTATTTTCCAGTTTGATGCCCGTCAAATCGGGTAAATGTTTGAAACATCTCCGAACACCCATTGACAACTTTGACGGGTATTACTTTATCGACTGATAACAGATAGATGTTATGTATCTTACATTAGATTTTAGAGATATAATAAATTACGCGAATATGTTATCGATTATTACGATTATATATATGAAAATAATAATCTTTTCTCTCTCTTTCTCTCTCTCTCCCGATTATTGTTTTCTTTTGTTAGAAATATTGTATTTATATACATTTTTCGATATCAATATTAATATTACTACACGAATAAATGAAGACGATACATACACATTTATGTATGTATATACACTCGTATTATTTTTCAATTGTTTTCTTTTTGTTCGTTTCGATTGTTGCTATTTCGTTTTATAACGAGATCTATGTATTACACTGTTGTAGAATTGCTATTCACAATAACATAATATAACAAAAAATCGATTATATATAAAGTCGATTGGATGCATTTAACTATTCGTTACATACTAATTGCAATGGAAAATGTAACGACTGATGGTACATTGTACGCAATTAAATCTATTGTTAATTTTATCGTATTTAACATTCGTGAAAGAAAGACATAGAGGCAATGTACATTTTAACACGGAACGAGTTATTGAGATACTCTACCCGTAAAAGATTTGAAATTCTACTTGACCGGCTAGAAGCGAGGATTCGCAAACAAATAATCGTGTTATGGAGGAATGCCAAATATTGCTTGACTTTTGGACTTGATATTTTTCCGCATGAATGAGGATCATAAACTGTTCGACACATTCGAGAACTTTGAGAGATCAGACGACTCTTATCTATGCATATTATACATTAGTAAAATTTTAATTCTTGGTGTCATTTTATCTTTTTAATTTACAAAAAAGTAATAAATTGTAAAAAGTATATATATAAAGATTAATTTTATCCCATGAACAAAAATACATTGATAATGATCGATGATAATCGATCTATTTTTTAATATAAAGATTCTAAGATACGAGATAGAAATAGTACGATCGGTATTACGATATAAAAGGATTTATTTCGTACGTTGATCATTATGAATGATCATTCAGTAAAAGCTTAAGAAAAATCGTCTTTCTCAGAGTACCTACGATTGTTGATCGGACACGTCTCTGCTATACGTGTCTGCTTCGTAGAGTTAGGGATTATATCGATATGTATGTGGACTGGCACTTCGATATCCCGTAGGATATCCGCTATGAAACTTTTCCGATTCATCATTGGTGTTTCTACTGACGTGAGCAGGTTACTCTTTCACGTTTTGGGCAACTCCTATCAACAACCTAACTGGAACTCTGTTGAACAAATAGCATCCGAAGCCCGAGAGACGAAGTACTATACGTTATGTTATGATTTTGTTTTCGATTCGGGAATATATATACATATGTATATATACATAAAAAATATATATATATAAATGTTCTCTTCAATGCATGATTGTTTGTTATTGCAGAAATTTAAAAAACAAAAATATTATACTAACAATTAAGTAAATATTAAAGCACTAGTAACAGTAAAATTACATTATCATAATTTCTTTTATAAAAAATTAAATTGTTGCATATTTATAACATTGCATAACAGAATACGTTGAATATTAATATAATATATTGTAATTTGTCATCAAGGGTCATTCATGCAAGGATTAATAAAAATAATAGGTTATAAAAATGAGTCGTGGATGCCTCAAATAAAAAGTTGCATATTTATAACATTGCATAACAAAATACGTTGAATATTAATATAATATGTTAGAATTTGTCATCAAGGGCCATTCATGGAAGGTTTAATAAAAATAATAGGTCATAAAAATGAGTCGTGGATGCCTCAAATAAAAAGTAATTTTCCTTATCTTTCGTTAAATAAAATCATCGCTCGTAAATTTATCGATTTTTTCAGAACAAAAGAAGAAGAAAGATACATTTCATTATCATCTTAAGATAATGATAAAAAGTTTAGAAACATGGTCCCAACGGTATCATTAGTCGAACTTCCCCGATTAAGAATAAGAGCAAACGTAATGAATGATGTGCCTTATTAATCTAATAATGAAGTAATCTTCCGTGGGATATAAATGACTGGGACGTTGAAAGATAAGGAAGGAACCTGGGAATATTAACGAAGAATAACAATTTTATCTCGTTACCGGCATTCGTTGGAGTGAACGAAGCTAAACGATATTTGCATCAAAATTTCGTTCGTACATTCGTTCATTCATTCGCTTTTAGCGTACGTTCGAGATTAAAGTTTTTTGTTTCTGAATTCATTCGTTCCGATTAAAATCCTTAAATATCTATAAATAATACGAAATATTAAATAGAGATGTAGACATAATTTTGTATGTTTACCGTCAAAACTGCTTTTACGTTTACGTTCAAACAATGAACGTATAATAATTAACGTACTACGTGTTCTTCTATTGCTATAACTTTCCTTTTATAATTTGTTACCTATTAGAAAAGTTAACCGTCTTATTTTCAAACGTATTCACCTACATTCAAGCAGCTAATTTTGTAATTTCGTAAGGTATAACTCAGGTACTATGATCTTCCTATCTCCCTTCCTTGTACATACAAACTTTTAATGTTAGTTTTTCTCTTCTTCCTTCTGCTTCTCCATTTTAAAAACGTTCTCTTTTCCTACTTGGAATATTGTCGAGACAAGAAATCTTTCAACGCAACAACGACGACGACGACGACGACGACGACGACGACGACGACGACGACGACGACGACGACGACGAGAAGACGACGGAGCTTGGTGATTTATTTTTCTTTCCCATACGAAATTGCACGTATCTCGTTTAGCGAATATTTTACAAATTAACTGAAATAATGAGTTAGAAGTGGAATTTGTTGGATTTAAAAGTTTTCCTATTATTGAAAAAAAAATTAAAAATAAATAAAAAGTTTTATATGAGTTTTGTTGTTTTGGTGTCATTAAATATGATTGATAACGATAACTATTAATGTTGATTTATCATGTTATTTTGAAATTAATTGGATGCGTATGATTAGAATTATCGGAAAAAGGAAGTAGGAAAGGGATTTGATGAAAATTTAATCCAGGAAAGGAAAGGGTATGACCATTGAGAGATATTGGGATGAGCCGGTGGAAAATTATATTTTATAATAATAATGATAATAGTAAAAATATAGTGTAATATAGTGTAATATAATAATAACGATAATTATAGTAACGCTAATGAAGATATTAATATCTGTCGGAGGGATAAAGTGAAACGTAAAAACTTACAATTCGGATTTTTCGTACGTAAGTTTTTATGTCGTCATAAATGGGGCAAGGATTTTTATTAAAAATAACGAGAAAAAGCAGTTACATCTTCCATTCTCTTTTTCTATTTTACTCTTAATTAAGATAAAAAGAAGGAAGCTTCTCAAATAAGATTTTCGCCGAGTTGTAATTACTATCGATCGATCTCCAAGTTTTCTCTCGGAGCCTCAATGAAAGTGCAGCTACGTGCGAAGAAAATAAAGAAATGCTTGAAAAAGATGAAAAAGATTGTGAAGGGAAAATGGAATTACGTTAGATTGACAGATGGGTAAAAGCTGTGGCAATGAATGGACGTGTTGGTACGAACAACGGTGAGAATGATAAATGCGAAATGGCCTATGGCGCGACGCGATTTGTTCTATACGTTTTCAATGAAACTAATAGATGTGTAATTTAAAGCATTCGATCAATTAGTTCCTATCGATCGAAAGCGTATATTGAGAATCATACTTTTTTCCACAAAACATAGGCAATCCGGAAGATTGACGAATAACGCATTTATCGTGGTTATATTTTCCGAAGTACTGATCGTACAGAAAAAAAGGTTGAAACTAAGGCTTAACAAAAGGACACACACACACGCACACGCACACACACAGATATAGATATAGATAGATACATAGACAAGTAGGAGACAAATAAGAGAGAACTTTTCGTAGAAATTAAAAATTGACTTAAAGTAAAGCGAGATAAAATTTTCATAGAGTAAAACTGTTATAAGGAAGATCTCTTACTTTCGTAAAGGCAAGAAGGATAGAAGAAATTTTCTTGGAAAATACAAGAGAAACGAGAGGAATGGCCGAAGTTATACTATCGACGTTACGAAAAGCAAAGGAAAACGATAGAGGGAGGGAGAGAGAGAGAGAGAGAGAGAGAGAGAGAGAGAGAGAGAGAGAGAGAGAGAGGAAGAGAGAGAGGAAGAGAGATACATTAGGTTAGGTACCAACTTATGTAGGTAAATTCAAATGGCCAGCTAGACTGATATTTGATTTGTTGCTAGAGTACGAATGTAAATCTTTGGTATCGTTAGTGGCCTCGGAAACTAGCTGTCTAAACATGACTTGCATCTCAAATAAGATAACAGTTCGCTATCTGAAAATACCTTCTTCTTCTTCTTCTTCTTCTTCTTATTCAGAGAAGAATCTACCAAATTTAGAATCGTGACTGGCTATCCTAACCACTTCATCACTAACCTATCGTAAGAAAATCAATATAATGGGTAAAAGAAACCGAAAGATTTTTATAGACACCGTTACACCATAGATTTTGATTTCAAACTCGAACAGAGGCATCGATACTTTCCTGATAATAATAATTCGTTAGTCCTTTTTTCTTCCTTCGCAGCATTTTTTTTGTTTTGTTTTTATTTTCAGAACTTCGGATTATTCGTGTTATCGTCACTTAGCATAGCTTCAGGTGTCTAAAGAAGTTACCAAGAAATATTAGGCTAAAAGTTTGCTCTCAATACTTCTTTTTTTTTTTTTTTTTACTTTTTTTTTTCTCGGAGTGAACACCCTGCAAAAAGTGGTTCACGTACCAAAGACGAGAGAGGAGCATAAGCTAAAATTGAAGAGGAAACTTTCATAAGGCTCCAATTCAAAAGTTCGAGACGAGTCTTCCCTCTCGTCTTTACCAATGTTCTTAACTCCCTTCCTTTTCTTATACTACCCCTTATTTTTCTCCTTTTTCTTGTTCTTCTCTCTTCACGTTTCATCTGACTCTTAAAAAGATCCAAGATCCTCGACATCAAAGGTTACTCGACTCAAAATTGAAGAAAGTAATCTTTTGATATACTAAACGACACATCGTCGCCTTTGAAAATTAAATAAAGTTATCGCCTTCGAAAGTGATGGGAAAATGTGATTTTTTTTCTTCTACACATTTCCACGTTCATTTTTTAATATTTTGTTTGTGACAAATGATTTCTATCGTTAGAAATAAAGTTCGTTCTATTTTAATTTATATCGTCGATCCAATCTTTATGTGCGAATAATAATGTCCAATGCTATCTAATAAGTACGACCGATCCATCGTAATAATCTTTGAAGTTACATGACGTAAATTTATGATGAGAAGTTTAATAAGTTACGAGTATATGGCAATGCTCTAACAAATTACTCTTGAGAATGCAATCTCTTCAAAAAAAAAAAAAAAAGAAAAAAATTCCTTTAAATTATGAAATGTTTATCCATAATATTAAAGCAAAAGAATTCAGAATAATTGATTAATATAAACGTCCTATTGCGTCGCGAACGATGTATAAAAATTGGATTGAACTGTCATAGCTCAATAGAAATATTCGATAGACGTATTCAAAGAAATAGGAATTTTGGAAAATGAAAATTAATTATCGAAAGAATTCTTTGAAATTTGACGAACTGTATACCAATAAAAGCTTAATAATCCAATTAAATTGGTACACGTACCAATATTTACGTTTTCATTAGGATATTAATGAATAAAATGAATAAAATTCTCGGTATTTCTTTAACGAAATAAAGCTGACATAATGACAATATGTGTATTACTAGTAGAAAAACAAAATGATTAATTAAAAAACATTATAAAAAATACAACATCGAATCTTTAAACGTATCGCGTCCAATTTGATGTTAAAAAGAATGAAAAGAAAATAGAAACAAAAATCATATTTCTGGAAACCAATACAGTCGTTCTCTCTCTCTCTCTTTTTCTCTCTGTGTTTCGCTCACACACGAATTATTTTTCCGCAACTTTTATCACCCCTGGCAAAACCAACAATGGCGAGAAAAATGTACTGACAAAACTTTCATCGGTTCAACGGCACGGAATTGTTTTCTCCTCTTTTTTTTTTTTTTTTCTTCTTTATCATATTCGATCTATCCCCAAGCGATAGCGAAAGAGACGTTAAAGTTTCTATCAATGTGATGCCGATTTGAACACATACACAGGCAACATTTTGTAGAATTATCTCACGCCCACCAGCTGTTCGATAGTGTGAACTCTTTTTAATCGAACTAAAATCGCTGACGGCATTGAAACATTAAGAACAATTGTAAATCATCGTTGAAATTATTCGCAATCGACTATAGATATTTTAAAATAATAAAAGGGAGTATGCATACAGGCGGAAAAATCTTTTGGATTTGCTTTGAAAATGAAAGTTTTTGTTTTGAAAACCATGAGCTTGTCCATTCACGTCTACGTACAACGAAATTTCCCTAGAAATCGTTTGAAATTCAATTCGCATGTACGTCGGCCATACACGAAACTGGATTTGCCATGTACGAAACACTACGAATGGAAAACTATTGAAGAAAAGACAAAAAATGGAAATTAACGATAAAATAGATAACATATTAAAGAGAGAAAGAGAGAGAGAGAGAGAGAGAGAGAGAGAGAAAGATTGAAGGAATCTAGGAAAATGATCAGAAATTAACCGAACTTGTTTTCGTT
This sequence comes from Dolichovespula media, assembly GCA_911387685.1. Taxonomy (NCBI): domain Eukaryota; kingdom Metazoa; phylum Arthropoda; class Insecta; order Hymenoptera; family Vespidae; genus Dolichovespula; species Dolichovespula media. The sequence continues at coordinate 6,926,571 of OU426853.1, forward strand.
CGCAGAATTTTTACGCGATTTAGACTTTAAATGTCGCAATTATTGTCTTAGTAAATAATAATCTCCACAAAGTTTGCATTTTATTTGAATAAATATAAAGCGTATAAAATTATTAGACATTCATATGAGAACATTAGTATATTAAATAATGTAAAAAGAGACAATGAAATAGTATAGGCAATATTTGAAAATAATTCATACAAACAAATATAATTAATACGTTATAAAATTGAAATATTAATTTTTCAAGGACGATTGACGTTACGCATGTTTTTTTTTTCTCCTTCTCTCTTTCTCAATTATGAGAATCGTCAGCGGCCAAGAAGCTTTTCTAACAGCTTAACCAAGGGGAATCTCGTATCACTAATGGGATCGGACAACGCGGTCTAAACTATGGTGAATCGCATTATTCGTCCTCTTACCTTCATTTCAAATTAATAATCGTATATTGCTTCCGTTTCGAACTTAAGTAGCTTAAGTTGAATAACAGATTTTATGTAAAATATCGAACTGTCCGGTGAAATGCAAAAAATAAATATAATGTATTATTGAGGAGACAGAAACTCTAAATAAAAATTATCATACGATCATTTTTTCGATTCTTTTCAATGAGAAATATAAAACATTCAATCGTTATAATAAATGCCAAATAAAAATGATTATATTTATATATTATTAATAACGATGTATCTAATTAATTTTTAGATTCTTTTTAAATACATAAAATATTTTTTATATGCTTTAGTTGCCGGAGTATGCGCAGAGTCGATGCAGAAGAGAAAGGATTCCACTTTTTACGTTAACGGACGAAGTATATCTACAAGTAGATCGTCACGTTCCATCTTGCCATCATCCTCATCGATGTCCTCGTCCTCGATGTCGATTTCGTCATCCTCCGAAAGTACTCTCCAAAGAATTTTTAAAACGACACCCTGGAGCATCGTCGATAGCACCCAAACATTCGAATTGGCCGACGGATCCTCGAGGATGATGCCAGAGGAAAACTCGGAAAAGACGCAAACGACAATCCGAAATTACCTTCCGAACGAATCGAACTCTTTCTCGTCCTTGAAAAATCGTCTCGAATATCCTGTCACCGAACCATCCGAAAATTTCGACGTTTCTAGAAGATCGACAAAAGGAACGTCAAAAATTTCGAGAAATGTGCCGGCCTTCTCTACGGTCGACGACGTAAGTACGCTTTTTTGTTTCTATTATTTACATTAAAGAAAGAAGAAATATTTAATAATAAAATACAAAAAGGACGATAACGTTAATACATTGTATTTTTTTTAATACTGACAAAAGAAAAGAAAAAAGAGATTATATCAATAAAATATCATTTTTCGGTACACATATGTGATCAATTCATTATCACATTAATATAATATTAATTTATTACTATATATAAAAGTGAAATAATCTAAACTAAAAAATAAAAATATAAACAACTGCTTCGATATTCATGTTATATCGTAATAGCATAATTTCTATTAATATTACGATTGGCGATGTTAAATAAATTTTATTGATACTATATTGGTATAAATTTACGCATATTCTTTAGTTTCCATTAAAATTTTAATCCAAATGGCAATGGGTAATTATTTTGGAATATATTCGTTATAAAGAAGAAGACAAAGAAAAATAAATTGCTATCTCTTCTCATGGCGAGTATATTCGTTAATGAATAATACAAAATAATAATAAATGGTCGACGAGAGAATAAATATAAAAGTTCAGTTAGTTCGAGTCAAGAGTTTCCAAAGAAGCATTTGCCATTTTCATAAAACGTTCGAGCGCGATTGAAAAATGAAATAGTTAAAGGAGTTCTTGAAAGTTGATATCGATGTATATATGTACCTCGTAAATCTTAAACTCTTGTCGAATGACTTTTATTCGTGTAAATAAAACTGCATATAAGCTATCGAAGTAACTCAGCAGTAGGCTGTATATGTGCCATTGGACATTTTTTATTCCGTCTCTTTTGACTGATCCAAAAAGAAAAAAAAAAAAATTAAGGTGGACGGGAAAGAAAACATAGACACGTGTCTTTTTGAGTTTGAAAGTAGTACGTAGAATTCATTCATTCATTCAACATCTTCTATTAAAAAATCATTTGGCAAGACATAATAGATATTTTAAATATATGAATATATTACATATACATATACATATACATATACATATACATATACATATACATATACATATATATATATATATATATATATATATATATATATATATACACATATATATACATACATAAACATACATAAACGTATATATATAACATATGCATGTACACACTCACACATACACAGAATATATGTCGTGCTGCACCTGAGGCTTGACAATATCGAGCTATAACTGTTACCAATAAGGCAAACTCACGGTAATATCTATAATTTAACATTATCGATATATCTATCGTACATAGCTACCTCCAATTCGAGTTTAATTAATGACCTGACATTTGTATATTGGTAGATTGCAAGTTCATCCACTCGATAGATTTTACATAATGTAATGGTAAAAGCATACGGGCGATTCTCGATCTTTGATTAATCATGAAATACTCTGTTCCAACCTCTTACCCAGTTGACAATTAAATCAATTAATTAGTTGATCAATATACACATTCAGTGTAAACTAGCCTGATCAATTCTCTACATCTTTTATTTTCATTTCAAAATCTTTATTAACGAAATGTTTTTTTTTTTTTTCAAAAATTTCTACAGATAGTCCCAACTACGGAGAGTCGAGGAATATCAACAGAAATATTCTCCAGGACGACAAGCACGTCGATGTTATTATCATCGTCAAGGGACGACATATTTCGACGTCGTCAAATGAGACACGCCGCAAACAAATGCGAGAAATTTGAAATTGGCGACGAAACTAAGAGAGAATTCTATAGTCCGAATTATCCTAATCCTTATCTGAATCATACGGAATGTGTCAGAGTTCTCGAGGGTAAGTTTAATCAAAACAAAATAAATAGTAATAATAATAATGATGATGATGATGATGATGATGATGATAATAATAATAAAACAAAGAGATAAAGGAAAGAATTGAATAAAAATAAAAGGAAAGAAGAAAAACTCGAAGAAAAAAATTATTATTCCCGCAGAGAATTAGATTGAGTCAGAAATTAAATAGATTCCTTTGGAAGATTAGAGAATTGTTAAAGATTCTCTTGTCTGTTTTCGATTACGTAACTTGTTTGAAACGTTAAAAGTTCTAAACATAGTTGAGCTCGAGAAATGTCATCTACATAAGAACATAGTAGGAAAATCGTTTTACGATCCGCTTTCTATACGATTGCGTTCAGCCGAGCGGACTATCTCGATTTCAGTTTAGTACCGTTCTAGCGATCGAAGGAACATCGATAATGTGTTAAAAAAGGAACGAACGTGTTCAAAAGACAAACTTGCTCTCGCTCTCTCTCTCTCTCTCTCTCTCTCTCTCTCTCTATCTCTCTCTCTCTCTCTCCTTTTCGTCGAAAGACGAAGCTTTGATCTTGGATCACGTCGTTGAATCTTCGATAGAATCTTACGTGTGTTTTTATGTTCTCTACTTTGCAAACAACCTTCGAAAGATTCCGGGAAATGTCAACATGTTATTTTGCTTGATGTTTTATCGAAAAGGGATTAATAATGTTTAAAGAAGTTACAAATACTGGATATTTTGGACGTTTCTTTCTTTTATTATTATTGTTGTTATTATTATTATTATTTTCTTTGCTTCCGTTCATTCATGATTTAATCATAGAACGTAACATGTGTTATAGAAACTAATTTCATCACGTAACTTCGTAACATACATATCTCATGACGTAAGTGACAAGTGACTAGCAGTAAAAGTTTTGAATTAGCTCACACTAAAATAATACTTCTCATCGTTGCTGTAAATTCTCTTTATCTCTCTCTCTCTCTCTCTCTCTCTCTCTCTCTCTCTCTCTCTCCCTCTCTCTCTCTCTTTCTTTCTGTCGTGGTCGTAGAACGTCCAATGAACCGAGAAACGTTTCGTATTGGTTTTACATTTGATATCGAAATAAACTGACAAGAGAAGGTCTTCATATTCATATGGAATTCTGAATGATGATTTTGACGATGCTGAAAAATGCCTTTTTTTTTTTTTTGTTACTGTCGAACTTACTGACGAAATAACGAGAATGGTAAAATATTGTTACAAATAGTTTAACGTTCTCGTGCAGAACTATTACTCATTCGCGCAGCAGAAAAACGCAAATTCAACGTAAAGTCTGAATATTTCGAACTAGAGATAACTTAGAAAAAAGAAAAGGTATTTTGTAATTTATGTATACCTCGCTCGACGTTCCAATAAATTATTTGCGTTTCTAATTTTTACGTGATTCTCTGTCTCTCTCTCTCTCTCTCTCTCTCTCTCTCTCTCTAGCGCGCGCGTTCACATAAATTCCATGCGTTTTTCGAATACGTTAATTTAATTTATCTTCAAAAAAAATTTTCGAATCTATAAAAAATAAGAAAACCAAGAACTTCGTTTCTACATTGATACAGATTACGGCCCTTACATTCGTTATCGTGACAAATTCTTCGAGCCTAGTTGCTTCAGAAGAAAAAACGAGAAATTTTGCAGTAGACTCGGTGAAAACGTAAATCATCGTAACGTTCGATTCCGTTCGGTCCGTTCGAGACAGTGCGAATGTTCCGATAACGAATCGATATATCGATAAACTATATATGACACTGTTCTATCTTGTCGGACAAGAAATATCTTCTTTTTTCTTTTTTTTCTCAGGAAATAAATGTCATGCATGACCCTACAAAAGTGATCGGTTTTTGCAGATAATATAATTTTCGATATGTAAAACTCATCGTCAAAAGAAAAATCAAATAATTCATTTTATCGAAATAGATAAATAAATAATTGTTATAACATTGAATAATATTGTATCGATTACTAAAGAAAACTATTTTACATTATCTCGAAAATTCTCACTAACTCGTTAGTTACCTATCGTTGATTCAAATGATCCCTTGACCCGTAAATTTATGCTGGGACAAGAGAACGTAGAACTCGGAAAGTTCCGTTAAAGTTTCCTAATGTAGAGTCCGTAAGTCTTCGATATGAATATAAGTGTCTCTTCCTCGAAAAATAGCTTAAAGGAAAAAATTTCGATTCACAAAGTTAAATCGGTATTTTATCTCCTTGAAGCAGGGATAGGAGAAGAGAAAAGAAAAACGTTCGCGAGAAAAAAATGAAAGGCAGAAAAGATAGGCCAAAAAGGAGGTAAAATAAAAAGAGATAGTAGCCTTGTTTTTCATATCTTTCGATAAAGAATTTTACCCAACGTTGAAGAAGTATACCGACGGAGTTGGTCCCTTCTTTCTAGGAAAATTAAATGATAATAATGATGTAGAAGAGGAAATTCTTGAAAATATAATTACTCTCCCTCTTTCTCTCTCTCTCTCTCTCTCTCTCTCTCTCTCTCTCTCTCTCACTATCTCTCTCCATCTCTCTTTCTCTTTCTCCTTCAAAGTGCAAATTCATTAGGGACGTCTTTCTCGTTCCTTATTTTTTACTTCATTTTCTAGTAGTAGATATCCCAAGACAGCACGGATTCGAGAGAATCTCATTAGTCGTAGTGGTATTTTGGAAACCGTTACATGAAGCTCGAGATGCACCGGATCAAGCTTGTACGAGGGCATCTAGCTTTTATTCGAATTTGAGTCAGGGTCGACGAGTCTCGTTCGCGTTCTCTCTCTCTCTCTCACCCTCTCTCTCTCTCTCTCTCTCTCTCTCTTTCTCTCTTCTTTCCGAACGTACGAAGTCTTCTGACTACGAAAATAGTAGCACCGATGCTTAAGAGTCTCGATCGAATGTCGCGGATGGTAGGGTGGCTTTTGCGACCACGCGCACTATATAAATACCGTCACGAAAATTCGTTTAAATTCCGGCTTTTACGCGAACGATCCTTTTCGTGGTAAATGAGCTTTCTTTAAAAATACGAATTTCGAATGACGTATCTAATACAAAAATACGTTACCAAAATACAAATGAAAACTATCGACTTGATGGTAACAATTATTATTCCGTTCCTTTTTCCTTTCTTTTTTAAGGTATAAACATTAATAATTACATTGGCTTTGTTTGAATTAAAGAAAAACGATAATAATAATTCTCTCTCTCTCTCTCTCTCTCTCTCTCTCTTTTTTTTTCACCATATGAATCACTTAATTTTGAACGTGACAAAAGTTTAATTAATTTGACAAAAAGATCTACCGGTAATTAAAACGATCTCGTAAAATGCAATGTTCACGTACAAATATAAATTTTCATAAAACGAAAGGAATTTTGTTCCCAAAGCAAATGATGATCGCAACGGTGATCGATAAAAAACAAGACCAACATACAGGTATATTTATCATAAATCGCTTATTTCTACGTCGCGACGAACTAGTACTGTCGTTAACTCGATTTTCCCGTAATTTGTCGGATTCGGATTTTAATTTGATTCGTTCGCAGTAAAGCGTACCAATTATAGGAGCGTTCGTGTACGCGCGCACGCTTTTAATGACGGTTCCGATAATAGAAGCCTTCAAAGACGTCCGACATAAACGATATATCACATTATAAGTTCCCTTAATCGCAAGTGCTTACATATTTTTTTCTTTTGTATTTTGTTTCTTTTAATTTTTTTCATTTAATTTATCTATCTATCCATCTATTTAATTTCTATTTAATCAAGCTAGGCCTTATACTCCTTTGGTATATTCGTTCGTTAGTTGTCAATCGAACATACATGTTTTTAACGAGGATCTTTCTATTTTTTGTTTTCAATCTCGAAATATTTCGAAGATCCGAGGAAAACTGTTAGAGAGAAGGAGGATATTATAAATGAAGGAGAAAAAGAGAGAAGATTAGAAAGGAAGAAGAAAAAAGAAGAAGATCAGAAAATAATAATAAAAGAAGAAAACAAAGAGTGAGACAAGAGTGAAACAAGAAAAGAATAAAAAGAAAATTGAGAAAAAATAAAACAATTAGAGTAGGAGAGAACTAATGGACAATGTTCCATCCTTTGTCTGCTCCTTAACATTATCTACGTTTGCCTCCCCCTTTTTAGGCATGATCCCATCTTATTTTTTATTTAACATCAACTATCATCATGTATCATCATCCACAAGATTTACCCTTTTAGTTCTATCATCGTGATATTTTCTACAGATTATCACGTGAACTTTACTATTCATTTCACTTTCACGTTCATACTTTTATAACATATGATAATATAGTCCGATAACATATTTCTGGTTAAAAATTTAAATGAGAAAATTGATTCATTATTTCGTTCACATGGAATAAAAGAAACTTTTCATTGTTCAATTTCGTCCGAAAAATATATACGAATATACAAATACAAATAAGCAAAATATATGACTTCAAACGAGAACTCATGGAAGCTGCGACAATCAAAGGATTGTTCATGATAACAAAAGAAAGAAATAATTACAGGGAGAAAACAAATAGGAAAATATGAGAAGAAAAGAAAGATGCAAAGAGAGAGAAAGAGAGAGAAAGAGAGAGAGAGAGAGAGAGAGAGAGAGAGAGGAGAGAATATGTCGTTGTCAGTTTAAGTTCGAACAAACACGGGAATACATAGGCCCGATGCCATAAGTGACTTTGTTAAGATAACTCGTTTGTCAGAGCACAATGGTGGCCATTGCGAATGCGAGAGGTGATTACGGTGTATTAAGGACCGCATGTAAATTACGTCAAGTAATTATGGCCGTCGCGGAGACAGAGGTAGAGGCATAGGATTAAGTAAGTTCCACGGTAGAACCCTTCGAAAGGACCCTTCTCGACGTCCCTATCCTACCTCTTATTCAACCATATCTGAACTTCTCTTTCCATCCCTTCGGAAACCCCGGCTGCTTCTCGAATTCTCACAAGAATTCGATTTTCTACCCATGCCAAACGGGATTCCTTAAGTAGTCCTATCTTATGAGATTTTAACTCGAATACTTTCCTAACAAGATATCGTCCTTTTATTATTTTTTTTTTTATTTTATTTTTTTTTTTTAATTTTCTTCCTTATCCTTTATCGGATCTCAAATCGAATATCGTTACGAACTAACGTGGCGTTAATTAATAAAAATAGAAAATATATTATAGGATGGTTCAACTTAAATTGAAATAAACTTATACTAACCCAGGAATTGGAATTTTCCTTAAGAACATTGATCGGAATTTAAAATGACATATGTATGTGTATATATATATATATATATATATATATATATATATATATATGTATGTATGTATGTATATACACTTCCAACTATTTACCGAAGGAATTTTTCTATTTGCGGAGAAAATCGTCACGTTGAATTGTTTTCCTGGTTCACTGTTGCCCGTGCTCGGAATTTCTAAATCGAAGTTGGCGTTGAGGAATCTCTCTCTCTCTCTCTCTCTCTCTCTCTCTTTCATTCTCTCTCTCTCTCTTTCTTTCTTTTGCGGTTTGATAAAACTTCGATAAACAGACGCGTCTACTTTCTACGTTTCCAACAATTTCTAGATTTTGTTAGACAAAAGTGTGCACCTTCTATTCGTTCAATCTATTTTTCCAGAGAATATATCACTTTCTTATTATGATATTACATATTTAAATATATTCATTGAATCTCGAATGAGTGAGAAAAACAATTCCTATTTCTTTATCTGAAAATAACATTCAAAACAAGTTAAAAAACGGAAAAAAAAAGTAGACAATTTTTCTCGACCATTGTTATTATATTTTATAAACGAGTATTTTCGTAAATTTCCAATGTTCATTCTCTTCAGAGAGATCCAACGTAAACTAGATCTCTCACTTTCGAGGTTCGAAGTTAAAGGTGTGGAGGAAGGATCGACTCAAGATCACTTCGTAACGATCTCTCTTTCTTTCTCTTTTTTCCTTCTTTCTTCGTTTTATCAGCGATGACGTGTAAGTTCAGGTCAGTGAACACGCAAACGGGCCAAGTAGTATTGCCGAGTTGCACACGAAAGGTCCTAATTGCGCGGATGAAACTTTTTTAATTGCTCCCTCGTAAGTATGATAACGCTATTATAGTAAGGTACCCTGTTATTAGGAAATGTGGAACACTTTTAAGCAGGTACTTTTATATCGGTTAATGAGATCACAGCTCGTTCGAGCTTGTCTTCTACCAGTACCTTCGAAAAGCCAAGATTCCAACTTCATCTTCTTCTTACCCATCATTTCTTCTTTACCTTTCTCCTCTCTCTCTCTCTCTCTCTCTCTCTATCTCTTTTTCTTTCTCAGAGCTTCTTTCAACGTAGAGAAAATTTCACCAGCCTGGAATAACGAAGAATCGGGAAGTTCGACCATCTCTCGAGTTCGTTAAACGAGTCCGCTTGATCGGTCACCCAAGATCACGAACCTAACGAGAGATCTCGCGGACCTTCTTTTTCCTTCTTCCTTTTTAATTAATCGTAGAATTGCATTTATTCCTTCGTTTCTTCCTTCCATCCTTTCTTCCTTCTTACCTTTCTTCCTACCTTCCTTCATTTTCTATTTTTCATTCTCTAAAACTAAATCTTTCATTTATTTTTCTTATTCTTTCCTTATTTCACCTCATTCATCCCTTACCTTTTCCACTTTCTTCGTCATCTTATTCTCTTTATTTTTCTTCTTTTAACTCTTCCTTTCTTCTCTCTCTCTCTCTCTCTCTCTCTCTCTCTCTCTCTCTCTCTCCCTTTTCGTCTTTTACTTTCTTTTCACCTTCTTCTTCTTCTTCTCCTTTTTCCTCTCAACGTTCTATTTTCCTTTTCTCCCGTTGTGTCTTCTCATTAAATATGTATATTATCACTCTCGAGAGAATTCTCAGTCATATCGAAGCCTGTCTAATTAGCGCACCTCTTTCGAACCCTATTTTTAATGTCTATCGCCAATAGGTGTTGAGCTTTCTTTACCTTCGACATTATTTGTCTTTCATATTCTATTACCTCATTTATACGTGTTCCTTTCTTTCAATTTATGATAAAATTTCTTCAATGAAACAATCCCTCCGATAGTATCTTTTTTTCAAATACACTCTTTTACAAAATTAAAATGTATGATAAAATATATTTTATTAAATCAATTAGAAATAATATTTTAGTTTCTTTTTTTAAGATACTAATGTCCTTTCCCTTTTTTCCTACTCAAACTTTTCTCGCGTTTTCTCTCTACTTTTAAAAAAAGAAAATTAACGTGAAGAAGAAGAAGAAGAAGAAGAAGAAGAAGAAGAAGAAGAAGAAGAAGAAAAAGAAGAGAATCGTAAAACATTTGTAACAATTTTCACACCTGATAAATATCCATTTACTTACACGTAAATGTTTAAAATGGTTTAACTATCGGTAAAAAAAAAAAAAAGAAAATCCGACTGTCCTTCCCTCTTTTTTCCCTTTATTCTCCCAAGTGACCGAAGTTTTGCATTACATTTAATCGTGATCGTGCAAAATCGTTTTGCGTCTCTTGGAAAGAGTGGTAAAAGAAAACAAAGGAAAAAGTCGATATGGAGTGGCTCGAAGGTAAATGAGAGAAGTTACAGGAACGTGGCACTTCGTTAAATCCGATGGAAAAGTTGGCGTTTCTCGAAAGTTAACCTGTTGGCCGGCGGGGTTTAGAGCCCAAGCAACCCTTTCTACTATCTCTCTCTTCCTCTTTCTCTATTCCTTCTCTTTTTTCTATCTTTCTTTGTCTCTATTATTCTTCTTTTCCCTCTCTCTCTCTCTCTCTCTCTCTTTCTCAAGAACGAAGCTGATTGCGAAAGTATCCTATTTTTTTCTTCTTCTTCTTCTTCTATTTCTTCCACTTTTTTTCTCTCCTTATATTTCATCGTTCCATCCTCTTCCTTTGTCCTCTTCCTTATATCTTTTCTTTGTCAAGTATACAACCTCCAGATTTTAAAGGAGGCAACGTCCTCGAATGGCGAACTCAAAGCATCCACTCTGTAGTTCACCCTTTTACCTTCATTATTTTACTTACTCCACGTATGAGGAGGATATTTTTATATTTCGTACGTAGGAAACGGAGGCATCTCTGATAATCGTCAAATAAAATTCTGTATTTTTATGAATTTCTGAATTTTATTTATATCGTCAAATCTAGTACCACATTATTAGTGACGCTAGAATGAAATGGGCATAATGATCGGTCCAAAGAAAGAAATTTTTAACGACGCTTTTATCGTTCTCAATCAGAAATTGAAATGAAATATAAAATGAAATTGAAAATTTTGTTTTATATCCTCGTCTCCTTATACAAAATTGATTATTTTTGCGATCGAATCGTTTTCGATGAAATATATCGATACGTCACGGTAGGCAGACGAGAATAGATCGAATGTATGTAAAAATTTTATATTTTCTTGAATGATTAATTTAATTTTGCAGACATGAGCTAATAGCTGTGAAACTTTTAACGAGTCGAAATAAAATGGGAGAACGCTTTGCATATTCGTATATCCATTTGTCCCCCATCTCACTTTATTATCGCGTTTTACCATAGCATACGATATTAAATTTCAAAGAATGATTGCTCTCAAAGAAGAGCAGAGAAGGAAGTTTCTTAATTATCACTTCGTCCAATCTACAAAGCGCCAGTCAGTCAGCCGCCTTTCTCTGAATTTTTTTCACAACACGAATATTTTAATACTGGAACACGATAGATAATCAAAGGGAGAATCAAAGTAACTAATTGATGAACACGAAAGTATCGGGACTTGTCTCATCAAATGACGTTATATAGAAGATTGTTTACCTAGATGAGTGATATCAACGAGCAATATAGAACACAATTTGAAATTTAATACAATAATTCGTAGGATCGTAGAATAGAAGAAAAAAAAAAAAAAACATCCTAAGATAAAATAAAAAAAGTGTGTTGTAACGTACTTCAACAATTTTATAAAATATATTTTATACGGAAATATATATGTTTAAGGTACATATAGATATATATATATATATATATATATTTAAGGTATTTACAGTTTTGATAGAACTCGAGTATTGATAATAACGTAACCATCGTATATGAATATGTGACTATTATTAAATATTGTCTCTACGTTTTAATTAAATGTACAGGGACAAAATCGTTGCCGTTCAACCAATCAATGACGATTCGGTTTTACAATAATGCTACAGTATATATATATATATATATATATATATATATATATATATATATATATATATATATATATTTATGTATTTATATATATTTATATATTTATATGTATTATTCAGCCGGTCGTTACTCGAGTAATATTTGTAAAAATTAAACAGAGATTTTTTTTCTATTGGAACAAATCAATAATTCCGTGAAATTATATATTATTGTTAGAGACGTTGCATGCGTGATGGAACAAAAGAACAAGCCGTTTTCAATTACAAATAATACGATCCATAAATGCGACGTAATCGTATTGAATGTGTTGTCAATTTGGATATGACCATAGAATGTGCTTTATTTGTTTATTGTTGCGTTGATCGATCGATTGGAGGATAATGATTTCGTTGCTGTGTGACATTCAATTAAGACATTACATATAGCTGTGATTAATATGGCTTCATTAAATTTGTGTATATATATATATACTTCTATTTTTATATATATATATATATATATATATATATATATATATATATATATACATTTATATTTATTTATCTATATGTTGTATTTGGATAATATTTTACTTGACCCATCAATCTTTCATCTCATATAGTATCAATGAACGCGAAAAGATCTTTTTGTCGTATTTGAGAGTCAAACGAGAGGCTTGAAAATTAGAAAAAGCTTACATCAAAGAGTGGTTAGGAAAAGGCAAGGGTCAAGGAAAAGCAAAGGGAAAGAGAAAAGAGAAAGAGAGAGAGAGAGAGAGAGATAGAGGTAAGGGATGGAAGGCTCTCAACGACGGCGGACACGACGTAGGAAGTCGTGGCTGAGTTCCAAAGTGGGACAGCAAATCAAGTTATCAACCACTCAGGAGGTAAGGGGCCATCAAAGAAGCATTTAATGCGATCTCACGTAAATCAGACTACACCACCGTCCTTTTTGGTTGTCTTTCTCTCTCTTTTTTTCTCTTTATCTTTCTCTCTATTCTCTCTTACTCTCTCTCTCTCTTTTTCATTTTTCTTTTCCTCTTTCTCTTTCTCTTTCTCCTTTTCTTTCTCTTTCTCCTTCTCTTTATCTCTCTCACTCTTTCTTTTCTTTCTTTGTCCATCTATCTCGATCCTACTCTTTCTCTTTAGTATTTAAGGGTTCGTCGAAATGGATTGCGATCGAACTGTCCGTAAAGGGTTAGTCCATTAATTACAGTGACATGGAATGTTCGTTCTTGAAGCTTTGGATATATGAAGGACCATTCCGCATTCGTATATTAAATCGTCCAATGAGATTTATCGCAATTGAAATGATTCTCTTTTACTCATCATCAATTGTGATCGTCTGACCTCGGTAACATGTGAATTTTATGATCGGGCGAGATCATATGAACGATAAGAGAACGGAAAGCTTGGTGTTAATTAAACCGATTTGTTTATTAATCGATTTGCTTTCGATTCGAGAAATCGCAGAGCTTGCACAAAAATAATTGAAACGAAAGAAAGAAAGAGTATATAATAGAGTGTGTAAACAAATTCAAACGAATGCAATAATCGAAACTCTTCATTTGCTCGTCTGCGTACCAATTCCAATTAATTATTCGGCTCGATTATTCGAAACGTCGATAATCTTCGAATTTGGAAACGATGCCGATAGCGACAAAAATGGTAACAAAAAAAAAAAAAAAAAAAACGTGCGGTAGCGACCAAAAAAAAGAAAAACTAATAAATGAATAAATAAAAAAGAGGAATAAAGTTGTACGGGGACCATTTCAAATAAGCCAATTTGTCGTTAGGACGTTCGCACCAATAGAACGATATTATCCGAATTGGCTATCGGAAATCCATTCTGAATCCGGGAATGGAGTTAGCGTAGATAGAGGCCAGTTTTGCCACCATGCCAGTTATCCCTTCTTGCGGTCTAGTTGTTTCTATCTCTCTCTCTCTCTCTCTCTCTCTCTCTCTCTCTCTCTCTCTCTCTCTCTCTCTCTCTTTCCGCTGTCTCTATATCTCCTCTGTGTATGCCTATCTCCGAAGTTATCACCTCAAGATTATTGTATTCGCTATTTGAATCTCACGACGTGAGAGGATATCGTCGAATGTTTCCTTGATTTCGATAAATCATCGACGTCGGCGGATGACTATCGAGCAGACATCTTCTCGATCTAAATTCGAAACTGTCTATCTAATAATATCAAATAGGTAGTCATTCAAACGAACGATTCTTGAATAACTCCTGTGATCTCTCGTTCGAGTTATACCCTAATAAAAATAGTATAATCTAGAATAAGTTTTCGATGCGGATATCGAACTCAAAATTTTATGGCAATAAATTTTATGACAGTTGTTAGAAGTAAGACGTCTGAAAATGACACTGGATAGAGAAATCGGAAGTATTTTATAGAGAGACAAAGAGTGTGAGAGAGGGAGAGAGAGAGAGAGAGGAAGCTTTATCGTGATAAAGACACTGAGAATCAACGATCCTTTCCTTTTTCGTTGGCAAGTTTCTTCCGTTTTTACTTTTCTTTAATTTTAATTCTACGAAAGAAAATTCCACCACACACACGCACACACACACACACGTGCTCCTCATCGTACTTTTCTTTTCGTCTTGTACTATGCCTGCGGCGTATATAAAAACTGTTGAAATTTCTAAGAAGAATTCTAGAAGAAGTATTCCATCCATAGCTACCTGAAACAACCTCTCGGTATGTTCTCTCTTGTTTTTAATCGTCGTGGATCCATATTGCAACGCGGCTCGCGTGAAAGGGGAAATTAATGAAGCGTCGGCTTGGCAAAGAGTAATGAAACTCGGTTGAAAAATTCTAAGAGTGTATTCTAACGCGAGAAAACGCGATAATAATCTTTTTAAAAGAGCCTCTAACATCTTTTCTAATTCTCCGAATCATTTATAATGTAAAATACATCGATGCTATAAAATTCTTTTTATCATTTTTTTTTCTTTTTTTTTTTTTTTTTTTTTTTTTTAATCGTTAAAATTAAAACTATCTAAAAGCAACTAAAACGATTTGTCACGTAATTATTTAAGTCGTAATTATTACAAAGGAAGAAAAAGAATTGTCAATTAGAAACTTCTTTTATTTATTCATTATTGTAGAATTATATGTGATAGAAATAGCAATGAATAAATCGATAAGTATTTTGTTATTCAAGTAATAAAAATAAGTTGATAGTTCTATCGTAGTAGTTAAACGAAAAGAATAAATTTAAATGCTAGGTATTGATAATTGCTTTGCAAAAATGTGTGTCCAATAAAAATTTGAGAATCTGTAAAATTTATTGCAAGGTAAAAATTCGTGATCATTCGGATAAATGTTCCGCATTGAAGCTTCTCAATCGTTTTATACACAGTGACTAAATAACAAGACATAAAACGTTTCACGTCCTTATCGTTCTTCAAACTCGTTTTATTCTTCGCGCTCGAGCCTTTCTTATACCTTGTAAAATATTATTATATCATCGTCGTAACGTAGAAATAACGCTGATAAAAAGGAGAACGAGCGCACGAAGCTTATCGGCATTAAGCCCTTCCCATGGAACATCGTAAGAAGTTAACGAGTATTATTTTTATAATTTTACAAGAGCGAGATACACATTACTCATCATATATTTATAATGAAAAATCAAAGATTTTCAAGTGAAATTTAAATACAATTTAGGAATCTCGTTAAAAATATTGTATTTCCAATTTAATAATTAGCTGATCTTTTTAGAATTTTGATCATTATTAATAGGCTTTGTTATCGTACATTGAGATACCTTCGGGAGATTAATCGACCGCCACGATTCTACGTATTTCATTATTCGAAGGATGCTTCCGTTCTCCAATTTTGAAGGCAAATAGTTTGCTTTCATTTCGGAAGCAAATAACACGCAACTCCGCAAGATATCAGGCCACATGCAAATAGTTACAAACATACTGGCTAATTCGATCTTCCTCATACTCTAAATGCATTGCTCATCGAACGTCGGAGATTTGCTTTGCAAATAAATTTGAAATATTTTTCTGTAATCTCAACGTAGGTATATATATATATATATATATACATATATACATATATATATATATATATATAACATATGAATGTATGTAAATATATAAATATATATATATATATATATATATTTATATATATAATTATGTAATCGTAAGAAGAACGTGTTTTCAAAATAATCTTAATTTTCCTGATGGACATAGATCAACGATGAAATTTCTTTTCTCGAGTTTCTTTCTCTTATATAAAATATTAACGCCTACCCTCTAACATCCTGCAGATTCATCGATAATCGACTCACGGAATCCTCCATAACGCTCTCTTTCGTCGAAGAACGGAAATTGCAAATTTCCTGGAAAGGCGTGACAGACTTGCTAACGATTTCACGACGAATTTTCGTGCAGATATTTATGCATTAGTGTGCCAGAGACAAGAGTGTATAGATAAGTATATCATATACGTACATATATATATACTCACGTATACACATTACGTATATGTATCACCTCATCGATCAAAAATTTTCACGAAATATTTCTACACAACGTCGCGCATTATTTCGAAGAAACAAGTAAAGTTAAAGTTATGAAGAATGTTGATAACAATAATTAATTTGTTAATAGTTAATAATTAATGGTTAAATAATTAACGAAATTACTTTATACTAAAAGTATTATTTTCCACGTGCACTATCAAGCTATCGGAATAAACGGATTAATCCATAGTTTCTGCTTTGTAAAATACGTGGCCGACGGAGGTAGAATTTCTCGCTTTTAAGCATCGAGAATGGCGCCAGAAAAAGCACAAGAGTCGAGGTCGAACCAATATTAACGATAAATGTGTCTTTTCCAGACATAACCCAACGTATTTTCTCGACGACGTACTTTCGAGTATTCCGTTCGAAATGTGTAAGTATTTTGGGGGTCCCTTCCTTATCGACTCTATTTATACACATATATACATATATACGCTTTCCACAAAAATTTCGAATTCGAAATATACTTATGTATCTATACATGCATATACACATTTAGAAACATTAGTTTTGGATATTTAAATTCAACGGAAAATAAAATGCAATTCCGAAATTGAAGCTCAAAATTCGAGCGTTACATTTTCGGTGTAATACAAGATTAGTTCACGGTGTTACTTCCGAACCATAAACTTTAAATATACTTCCTACTATTTTTCTACTATCGCTGTCTCTCTCTCTCTCTCTCTCTCTCTCTCTCTCTCTCTCTCTCTCTCCTTCTCCCCCTCTTATATTACATTCGAGAGTGCGTTCTCTGAAAAATCTACGAATATTTGGCCGACTACTCGGCGAATAACGGTAATAAACATCTAGAACAGACGAGGAGTAAGGGAAAAAGAGAGATAAAGCGAGAGAGAGAGAGAGAGAGAGAGAGAGAGAGAGATAGAGAGAGAGAGAGAGAGAGGAAGGTAGATGCAACCAGTTTCATGAGAGTTCCTGGAACAGAGCGGTTAGCCCGTTCAACTTCCGGAAAGCGTGAGGATATGGCACATGCAAGTGCATACAACCTTATCCATGCCGACCGCATGCTATAACGTTAAGAAGGAAAATTCGAATGTGTTTTCCAACAGTGAAATGCTTCTAACGTTAAACGACTCCCTGCTATTGAACAAATCTCTAAAAAGAGCTTCATGAAGAGCGAGGTGGATTTAGGGGAACGAGGTCGTGGAGTAAATGATAAAAAGATATCAGAGATCGATACATCATCTCTGAATAACGCGGAATGATTTTAGGCCGATAAACGTAGGATAGACGTGTTTACGCGTTGCGTTAGTTAAATTTTCCAAATTGTTTATCTTTGAATATTATTTCCACGAGGTTCGCAAAACAAACAACGATCTCTGGATTAAGGTAGAAACTTCTTAAGTTCGAGTACTCCCCGAAGAACGATTTAGTAGTATAATAGTTTCTCCCTTGTTTAGTGTATGCGTAATACGTAATACACTTCTCTCCCGTACTTTACATACGAGAGATGGAACTTTGTTTCAAAGTGATAGAGAGAGAGAGAGAGAGAGAGAGAGAGAGAGAGACCAACAGAGAAATAGAGAGACAGAAAGAGGGGGAGAGAGAGAAAAAGAGAGGAAGAGAGAGAGAGAGAGAGAGAGAGAGAGAGAGAGGGAGGGAGAGAGAGAGAAAGAGAGAGTAATGTAAGAAAAGCTCTACAGCAGCAGTTCGCAAGTAGATTTCCAAAAGTAGGCTCTCTGAGCTTGGCATTTTGCACTGGTGAACTTTCGCGAAGGTGCGAATGTATATTTTCGCACTTGTGTTCTCCAAGCAAGCTGAGAAGCCATGGAAAATTTTCTTCTGAGAAGTTCTCCACGTTCTGGCCAAGTCACGTAATAATGCGGGAGAAAGGAAAAGTTTCGAAAACGAACGCCTCCGTTTTCTAGTATTTACATATTCTTTCACAATTCTTAAAGTAAAACCTTTATTACTTGGATAGAGAGGGGAAGAGAAGAAGAGGGAGAGAGAGAGAGAGAGAGAGAGAGAGAGAGAGAGAGAGAGAGAAAAGGGAAATAAAATGTTAGAAAATTTTTGCCGACTTTCTTCGAGCATCTCTCTTCGTACTCGAGAATCCTCAAGAAAATAGGATTCCTTCGATGACCTTGTAACATTGAGATGATCGAGATCCTTCAACGTGTTAGAAAAGCTGTTCGTTAATCTCACGTCTATCGGCATCCTTGACGTCTAATCGATATCCTAGTTCTTTTCGGTGATAAGGGAGAAAAGTACTATTCAGCCATCTTGATGTTTTAATTCAATGGAATTGAAATTTTCTTCGGAAATGGAATATCTCGTCACGATTCCATTTCAAGGATTCTATTGTATCCATACGCGGATACTAATATCTCTTTGTATTCATACGAAAATCCATATTCTTTTTTTCCATTCTTTCTTTCCTTCTTTCTTTTTTTTTCTATTCTTTTCTTTTCTCTTCCTTTTCTTCATTTCCTTCCGTTTCATTTTTAAAATGTGTGAATCGCGCGCATCGACTCGTACGCAACACCTATAGACAAATTGCTTTGAATATACGTACACATAGCTTAACGTGAAATTCTTGATTTTGAATTCTCTTGCGATCACAATGGAATTTAGAATAAATATGCAAGAAAATATTTTTTTCTCGTCTCTCTCTCTCTCTCTCTCTCTCTCTCTTCCTCTTTCTCGTTCTCACTCTTTCTTTCTTTTTTGTTTACAACAAACAAATTCCTATTTATTCAAGACTGTACTTACGTATGTATTCAAACGCATCTTAAATTCTTTTCTAAATTTGGATGATTATTCACAAAGGTGAAACTTTCCCTTCAGTGATTCGAAAATATGATTTTATTTGAAAGACTAAATTTGTTGGTACATAATGGTTATTAATAAACTCAATATCTCTTACGTTAATACCGTGTGTTCAGTTGAGTTCAATTTTCGATTCGATCAAGTTCAAATTCGATTTTCTTTTTCATTTAATCCATACAATTTTTACTATCTTTCTTTCTTTACATATATATATATATATATATATATATATATATATATATAACAATAAATACACAAATATATATATACACATATTTATATAGATATTTATATATTATGCTAATGGTAATCGTAGATATAGCTATTTTATTATTCATAAAAATATTTCCGTCCTCCGAAATGGTAAAACGTTTTAAAAGAGTAGAAAGAAAATTCCTTTCGAGCCATGTTCAACAATTTTTCTCGCAAGCATTGACGATTCCTGTGTACATTCCGCCCACATCTTACGTACGAAAGACATTAAACGAGACGCGATTTTCGCGTGGGTTTTTCGTTGGTCCTTGCCAAAATTTCATTCATACTTTCTCATAAATATCCTCTCATACATACCATCCTGGAATGTTTTAGTATTCGATGAACGGAACATTGCATAACTTTTTAGTTATATATTTTTTCTCTTATGATACGTCATGATTGTTCTAAAATTACGTTTAAATGAATAACCTTCTGCATGACTCTGAAAATAAAATGTATTACATACACTATTACCTTAAAGCGATTATCTTGCGAAAATAGGGACTAACAAAATCCTGAAGAATAATTTATCAAAAATCGTATAACCATAAATTACGTAGATTATATCAATTGCCTAATTAAAGTCATTAATTAACGCGTACAATTGTCTGATCAATTAAGTACGTTTCTTTCCGCGTTAAATGAAAATTGATCGGATTTAAAAACATTTATTAAATGAAAAGAAATTAAATAAGAAAGGAATCGTTAAAAAAAAGAAAAGAAAAGAGAGTAGCTCGAATCGATATTTTACGAGCTTCCTAAGCCCATGCTCGCTTGCATTATCCGCTACTTTCATTAACACCGAAACCATCGATTCTTATTCCTGGATTAACGAGGAACATGTACGTGGACCAGCTTACAACTTCATAAACACTTTGATAAAGGAACGGTCGAACGTGTTATTCCTATACGCTCTACATTCTACGGATATACATATACACATTTATGTGGTCCCGTACGTTTCCTATTATATCCAAGGGAAAATAGATTGATCGGCTGATATTATTCGAGGATTATTTTATCTTGTAATACATTAAAGTGTAAATGGAATTGATATATATATATATATATATATATATATATATATATATATATATATAAATGGAGTATATGAAATTGATATATATATATATATATAAGATATATTGATATATATATATATATATATATATATATATATATATATATATAAAGAGAGAGAAAGAGAGACATAACGTGTTTCCGCATGTGTAAATTATACGTATATAGTATACGTTTGTACCTTACTCATCGTTTGGTTTCCAAACGAGGAGAAGATAAAGTGAATCCTAACGATCGGTTCGTCCACGAATAATTCTTGGATAAGCTTGGCGCGTGCAAGGAAGGTGAAGTAACGTTTGCATTTGAACGACCTCATTACTAGATCGCATCTCTAGCACTAAAATCTACGTACCCTTTCTCCTTTCCACCCGTAAAGTATGTTATTGGAGAAGGAAGGATGTAAATGTTCACGAATGTTCCATCGAGTTTGAAATTTCTCTTCCTTGGGACAAGCTTCTTCTTAAATCTGTCGAGGAGGATTCACTTTTTCATTGATTCTATTGTAAGATGAATGATGCGGTTTTACGAACTGGGTCAAACTTCATTGATCGGTCAGTCTTGATAAAGAGGTTTTTTTATTTTTGTTTCTTTCCCACCTTCTTTCTTTTTCTTTTTCTTTCTTTCCTTTTTTTTTTTTTTCAATAGAAAAAGACCATAAGTGAGAAAAGTTAATACAAAACACGTGGTTTTTGTCGACGAAGAAAAAAAAAATTGTACCTCGGATTTAATTTTTATAGATACGTTTGATAGCGCTAATTTTACTCGTGTAGACATTATGCAATTGCATTAAGGATATGATATTTAATCGTAAAATATTACAAATTAATTTAATGTATGTAAATGGAAATATATATATTACGAATAAGAAATAAAATCTTCGAATGAATTTCTAGAAAGAAAGAGAATGAGAGAGAGAGAGAGAGAGAGAGAGAGAGAGAGAGAGAGAGAGAGAGAGAGAGAGAGATAGAGAGAGAGAGAGAGAGAGCTTTCTTTTTCTTTTCGTTTTTATATCATATAAATAAATTTTATTCGACAGAAAGAATCAAACCCCGAATCAATTTGCAAAGAGAGATTTGTTTTTCCATTTTATATGAAAATATACCTGATTTATAAAGATTTTATTTCAATCTATACATATAGATTAGATTCACACATACATATGTATTCGTTCGACTTACTCACAGAAAATTCTATCCTTCTTTTTACGCGCGCTGACTTTGTAGAAATTAATGTTCGCTCTGGCGAACATGTCCACCGGCCAAAGAATGTTCGATCGTCCATGCTCTTATCGGAAAAGATTTCCTTCTTCAAAAGCTCGATCCGTTGAAAGCAAAAAAAGAAGAGTGTGTAGTAAGTAAAGGTTGGCGTTAAGTGTATCCAAGATAACAAGATAGACGTAAGAATAAAAGCCGAGGATACACGTGAAAAATTCGAAATAATAATTGAGTTTTTTCCTCTTTTTTTTTTTTTTTTCATACCACCCTTTTTGTCTTTTCTTTTTAAGGGGCGTCAATAAACGAGAGAGATATCGTCGAGTTTAATAACTTGATAGTAGAAAGTTTTTTATCCTGGTCGCTTCGTACAATATCGTACGTAAGATATATATTTTATGTCAGCAACACACATAAAATACATACGTATGTATGTTTCTCTTGTACACACAAACAGATATTGGGAAAAAAGAAGAGGCAGTAAATCGTGAATCCTGTCGTTCTATCCAACGATATACGTGTATTTCTTTTTCCAACCAATAAATTTCGTGCCTATTCGAGTATTATTAAACGCAACCGTACATCCTACCTAATCCAAGATCTAATCTTTCAATTTAGCGAGCTTAATTTCAGTTAAAAAAGAAGAAGTCCAGAAAAAGGTCTTCCTTTGTATCAAGCAATATGGCAAAATAAAATATGCTTCTGAGTGAAAAATAGATAAAGAGAAGGAAATTGAGGATTTTATTTGGATAGGATCATTTAATGATCGTTAAAGTGGATCCTGAAGAAAAAATGTAATAGAAAATGTACAGATCCTCTCTCTCTCTCTCTCTCTCTCTCTCTCTCTCTCTCTCTCCCTATCTCCCTATCTCACATATGTACAACGAAAAAAGCGACGAAAAAGCAAGGCAAAGAACGACGTGACGTGTCCGACGAACAATTTGGCTAGAATCCAAACCGAGCTGCTCCGAGGCTAACGACATTAGAATATTTGTCGAGTAAGTCGTGTGCCGATAAAACACATTCGTATTCCTCGAGGGCGAGGTCGAATATCGGTTTGACTCTTCTCTGCTCCTACCGAAACTTTACTTTTTATTTTCGGCAAGAAAAAAAAAAAAAGAAAAACAAAGAAAAGAAAAAGCAAATAAATACGAGAAAAAGAGGGAGTGTAAGTAATGAGAGAAAGCTTAGTTTTATTGTCGGCCACGTTCGTTACTTTAAATAAAGCAAACCTACCTAGCGTTACTCTCATGAGCTTTAACGATGTTCATTTTTCACGATTCTCTCGAAGAAAATTTTTCGAGATAATCGGAGTACCAACTTACTTGATCGTAAAAAATGTTTCGTTCAAATTTTTATACCAAAGAATATTTACGAAACGTTCAGACTTTATTCATTAGATAATTAAAAAGTATACTTTATACGACTATTAATTATAAGTCATAACGTAGTTCAATAGTGTTATTCAACAACGTAAGATCAACTTTTGTCAATATTTTGTACCCTTGCGAAGCATAAAAATTGTTCTCGATAAGTTTTACGTTTGTAATACTCGATATCGAAACAAGTGAAAAGTGAGACACATATCTCTTCTATTCAATAAACGTATCCATTATTTTCACACAGCTGACGTGGGTATGTTGCTGAAGCTGGACTTTCGGGACGAATTCAAGCTCGAGGATAGTCCCGAGTGTCGTTTCGATTCTCTCGAGGTCCGTGACGGCAAGCACGGATATTCGAACCTCCTAGGAAAGTTCTGCGGCTCGAATTTCCCGCCTGAGATCACTTCGAAGACGAGATACCTCTGGCTACGTTTCCACAGCGACGAGAATATCGAGGGCAAGGGATTCAAGGCCGTCTGGAGTATGATACCCAGACCAACTTATCGTAAGTCTATTCTAGTGGAGTCGACTTCCCTTTCAACCTCGTCTACCGAACCTTTCAAATTCCATCGTAACATCCACAATTCCTTTTATGACTATCATTTCAGATCACCATACGTCGATATCACCAAAATTTACCTTATCTTACGTAAATGTATATATTTATGTATGTAAGTACCTACATGAATCTCATGGTAATACAATCCGTTCACTCGTTCCTATTTTTCTATACTGATTCTCTATTATCGATATTACGAAACATCGTGAACGATACTCATCTTTATATACGAATTTTTACGTTCTTCGGAAAACAACGTATCCGGTTAGAATATTATTAAGAAAATTAATTTGTTTCGTTCGACACTGTTAAATGGATAACTTTCGTTTAATGGTTGATCGATTAATAATCAGATAAGATCGCCGACATATCTATTCAATGGATATGAACAATCGAGATCTTCCCTAAGCTAGAGTGTTTCGATCGTAACGATTATAAACGATTAATGCGAACGGAGAATGGCATAGTAGTGAATACATTCGGTAGCTTCCTCGCGTGGCTCGTAGACCCCGAAAATTAGGAGACACTTCGGGAATGGATGGTCGAGCGAGCTGCGCCGAACCATAGTAGCTAAGAGAAGAGAGAGAGAGAGAGAGAGAGAGAGAGAGGGAGAGAGTGAGAAGGAGAGAGAGAGAGAGTGCTGTTCGTACCTACAGTCAGAATTAATTCATACTCATCGGAAGGAACCGAGAATGGGACTATGAATACGTGGAATACAAGCGTGTTACTACTATCACCATTCTGGTATACCATTCTGGCCTTTGTCGAGAATTATCAGGTAGAACGCGTTATCACTAAAGACGGACAGTGGAACGCACGATTGTTTGAACTTCTAAAGCGTATTCCATCCTCTTAGGCCGAATACTTTCATATCGTTATATTTGTTATACGAAAGTTTCTATCGTCTGATTTTAATGTATAAGCAATTAATTTATAATATCTTTCGTATAATCATCGATTTAAATAAATAACAAATTAAATGTTTCCTCGAGTATTAACTGTTAAATAGGTTTCATCGATTTAAGAAGAAATTTTAATTTCTTTAATCGTTCCATTTAATCGTACAACGACGAATTTTTTTCGTGCGATAGAAATAAATTTTTCTTGGTGGGATGGAAAGATAAAAATAACTTCATCTTCTTCGGTATTATCGTATAGATCGTTTTTGACCAAAAAGCAAGAAAAATAAGAAACATCGACGAGAAGCGACGTAGGGGAAACTTCAAGAGGAAGATCAAACGATGTCTGATTCGAATCGAGTTTGAAACTTTTCTCATAATTTGTAAAAGAAGATACGTGAATATATAAGAACGGAGACGCGACTAGGATACTCTTTGTAAGTACTCGTCAAATCTGACGCATTGTTACGTACGTATATACATACATACATACATGTATACATATATACATATATATATATATATATATATATATATATATATATATATATATATATATATAAGATATACTTTTATCGAGCATTCCTTATCATCCCTTTTTATCATAAAAGTCGAGTAAAAAGGATACATAACATGCGAGATATTTTCGATCGCTTGGATCTTTTCAAGAATATACTTCCATTATTCGAATAAATGCACATACATTTATAACGGACAAAACGGAACAAACTTCTTTCTTCTTATAACTTCCGATAGAACCTTTCCATTAGTGGATGTTAATAATTCGAATATACAAAACGAAGAGGAAGAAAATACGGTTTTCTATCCGTATATTCGAAAATAACTTGCTATACTATTATTAACGAAATATCTCGATATTTTCTTTCTTTTAAAAAGAGAAAATAATATTTTTAATCGTTTGAAGTCGAGCTTAGGGAAAGTGTAGAACTGTAATAGGTGTGATCCACAGATGGAATCCCACCAGAGATAGAACCATGCTTAGTTAACGTGACCGGTGACGAAGCTATTATCAGCCATAATGACGTAGAGGACAAGAAAAAATTAGCCGAGAAGGAGGGCATAGCTTTGGACTGTATGTGGGTGATAAGAGTTAAGGAAGGATGGAAGGTAACATATTTCTTAATTTTCTACATATTTATACGTATTAACAAGTTTGTAAAAAGTATAAGGCTTCTTTCCGTTTATTAAAATGTCACGTTGATAATTCAGAATCTAATTTCTTCTTTCTTCTTTAAAAACTATTTTCTTAACTATCTGTTCTTTGTTTCTCTTTTCTTTTTTCCTTTTCATTTCGTTCTTTCGCGTTTCCTTGATTGGTAGAGACCCATTAACTATAAAAATAAATGTCTGGAAAGTTAGAAACCCGTGTCTAACGAGACGAATAATATTCTTAATTAATTGAAAAAGTCTTTCGAATTAGTATTTGTGTTTAAAAGGGAAAACGTAAAAAATGTTTTCAGATGTTATTTGTTACTCTAAATACCATTGTAACCATTGATTTTTCTTTTTGCTCGAAAGAAAAAAAAAACGAAGTTGTATTCCATTACAGATACAACTGGCATTCCCGGACTCGAGTCATTTCAAGTTGCAGAGGCCAAACGAATGCGAAGCCAATTTCCTCGACGTTTTCGAAGAGAAAACGGATCTCCGTTCACGATTGAAAAATTTTTGCGGTAGCATCGCCGATACAGTCATAGTGAAATCGAACTTAGCCTATGTCCGTTATTATGCCGAACCTAAAGCTTTGAACAGCACCTTTGAAGGCGTGATGACTGCTATCAGGGACAAAGAAGCCGGCGAGTCAAGTGAGTTTAAAAGACCATAGGAATTATCGATTAATATTTTGAATTCCATTGAATTTTATCTATACGACGATGAACCAGATTCATAAGCTATTCTATACATATATATATATATATTTTTTTTTCGATGTATCTATATACATAAAGGAGAGTTTTCAAATATATTACTTATTTTTTAAATTAATAAATGTCTTTAATTAAACGTGTTCATTTCAAATGCATTCAGCTTATATTATATTAATTATGACATATTGTCATTTAAATCCATTATCATTTCTACATAACATCGAGGATTTGATATTATATAACTATCCATATATTACAATAATTACAATTTATCTGATGTTATAACATAATATAGAAAACATGTATGATAATATAAGATTCGATTAGTCCAGCATAAAAGACAATAGAAAATACAATTGAACGCGTCAACCTCCAACGTTTTGAACACCACGAAAAAATTTATAGCAAATAAGGAATATAAAGTAAAATATCGTTTAAGTGATAAGATTTTGGCAACTCTCCGTTATAATTGTATAAATAAAATGGATAATATTAATTTTTTTCTTTTTTTTATTAATCCCTCGATGAAACGATAATTTCGATGACAACGAGTAATATGATCATTATTAATCAAGTTAATTAACTATAGAAATTATTTACAAAATAGTAATAAATATAAAGAGGGAAAGTTGATCTAGTAATATTTGTTGCATTCGTACTAGATATTTATCTATCTATCCAAGTTATGTATTTATGATTTGCTAAATACGTTGAAATTTATGCGGTTAACGAGCTGATCTTTATTAACTTACAACAAAGTTTAATATATCTCACATCAATTTAACATGAATTTGATGATAAAGGGATATCATGCATAATCGAACTAATGATAAACGTTTGACGTTACTATGTAAAGCGTTAATTAAATTAAATTTATTAGTAACGAAACATGATAATGCGGAATTAGAATCTCTCTCTGATAATTTACGTCACAACGTTGCTAAAATTTAAGGCATGAGTGAGATATGAGTGTGCGAGTAAAAAGGAGAGAGAGAAAGAGAAAGAGAGAGAAAGAAATAGCCAATAAAAAGAAAAGTTACGGCTTATTTTTTAACGATGATAAGGAAATCGGTTCTCACGTTTATTAATTCTTTTTTTGACGAAAAAGCTTCGTCCATTCTTTCTTGTTTTGTCATTTTCCTGTTTTAGAAGCAACGTTGACTCTCCCAACGTTAAAATTAATTAAATTCAACGCTCGCGTGACTCGTTCGGACATATATGTTTTTGTTCTCGCAGATGAAAACACACATGCTCGACTCTAATGAAAGTCATGAAATTAACGTTGATATTACCTCTTTTTTCTCATTAAGAAAATTGTGAAAATAATTCTGTTCCAAAATTTCTCTAAGATCGTTCGATTGTCGACCGTGAATGTTATCGGAAAAATAACGACAAGTACGAAAATTCAATTTGATTCATCGAAACGGTTCTAGAAATATTACTCGTATTTTTTTTTTTTTTTTTTAATGAAAATCAATGGTTAATATTTTTTTAGAAAGAAAGAATAAATTTTATTCAATAACATGTACAACAGTTCGTTGTTCGTAGCATATGTTTTTTTTTTACCGAAATTAGAACAACACAATATGCTGAATATATATTTTGTATTTACTTATTATCAAAACTTTGCCAATTCGATAAATTTTGACTAAATTAACTGAATTTTGCTTGAATATACATATATACATTAAATATGTATATTTACTAGCTGCTTAAAGTAGTACTTCGTATGAAAAAAAAAAAAAAAAAGAGAGAGAGAAGAAAAAAAAACAAAAATATTAAAAAATATACAGGCTATAATATAAATACGAATGAATATTAATCCAATATTATTATCGTCTGTATAAAAGATTTAAAATCGATACACGTATTGTATAATAACCACCCTTACTCCATAATTGTATATACGTGTTGCTTAAACGACGATAATCATTCGATAAAGGCCAACGAATTTAGAGAATTATCCCTCGTAAATCCGTCGAGAATCATAAATGAGGTAAGCCAAGCAAATTCGTAATTACGTGTGCAGAATTCGCGTTAGATATTGAAGAGAAATCCTTGAATTTCGACGATCAAACTTTGATACCGATCCTGATATCTCGCGCGGGAGCATAGAATATTAAACGTTTAAAGGTACGTGTCGAGTTATACCTTCGAGGATTGCACGAATAAATTAATTCGACAAATGTTTGTCTTCTTTTTTTTATTACAAAGGACACAATTAATAAAATATTTAATTAAAAAGTAAAAAAAAAAAAATAAAAATAAAAAGAAACAAAGAAAATATACTTAAAGTTTTCACTCTCGTGAACCGAGAATTCTCATATTTTATTTACGACTGAGACATGTATTTCCTCTTTCTCTCTTTATTTCTCTCTTTCTATCTCTCTCTCTCTCTCTCTCTCTCTCTCTCTCTCTCTCTCTCTCTTATTCTTTCTCTCTATATCTATCTACCTATCCATCTTTATCTCATACACAATCATTGAGAACGTCGCAAGAGTTTCAAAGGAGTCCTTTAAATTTCACAGCATGCAGAAGCGGAGAGTACGACTGCGAGGACGCGACCTGCATCGCTTCTATATTACAGTGCAATGGAAGGATCAACTGCCGCTTCCGGTGGGACGAAGACGAGTCAACATGCGACGTGAGTGGTGACTTTCTCTATCCGAGAAGAAAATCCAATAACCGACTTTCTATGATCGCGCTCTAGTAGGGTGCTTTCCAATTCTCGACTTTGAAAATCGTCGCATCCCATCTTCTCCCTCTTCCTGTAAAATTGCATTATTTTCAAGCCCTCTCTCTCTCTCTCTCTCTCTCTCTCCCCCTCTCTCTCTCTCTCCCTCCCTCCCTCTCTCTCACGCGCGCGCGCGCTTTCTAGAGAAAGAAGTTAATCCGCTTCAGCGAAAAATAACGGCGAAAAAAAAGAAGAAGGGAGAGAAAAAAATAAAAAGAAAAAAATAAAAGAAGAAAAAGAATGAAAATAAATCCTCGACTTCGTTACGACACGATCGTAAAAGAAAAATTACGTGTGTAACTCTAAACCTCGTAATTCCTAGGCTTTTCGCTCTGTGTTCGCGAAAAGCACCAAAGTTGACTATCGTAAGCGGTTTTATCTTTAATATAAGTACCTACCTACCTACCTATTATACGAATTCCCGAGGTAATCGAACGCGTTAATTATAAAGAATCATCGAAATTTCTCTAAAGGATCCTCTTTATAGTCTTGGTAAGTACAAGTACCGTCGACCTATCGACATCGATCTTCAAACTCGATTTTCAACGGGACTCTCTATTGAATAAAACCCAGAGATAAAGTTCAATATATAAATTTTCCATACGAATTAATCGACATTTACTACTATAAATGATCGAATCCGACATTCTCAAATTTCTCTACGGTAGTTCTTTCTTTACGCGTTTAAACTGTTCCATCGAATTTTGAAAGAAAAGAAATAACGTGGAAGTGTCCTTTAAATAAAATCTCGCCTTTTCGAAGTAGGTATTAGAAATAATTACTCTAAGAAACTTCAAGAATACCAAATACCATAACTACTTACTCGATATGAAGTCTCATGAGAATGATGCGTTACAAGACTTCATCGTTTTTGTACGTAATTTCTACTTATTATATTTTGTCCATCTCCAAATCTAATTAATTTATTCGAGGGAAGTTTTGCTTCCAGCTAGCTTATCTCTCTCTCTCTCTCTCTCTCTCTCTCTCTCTCTCTCTCTCTCTCTCTCTCTCTCTCTCTCTCTCTCTCTCTCTCTCTCTTTCTCTAGCTATCCATCTATCTATCTATCTATCTTGTTCAGTCTCTATCTTTATCTTTACAACGTAATCGTGGTCCCTCCCACTCTGTTCAAACTCTTCTACTTTTCTCCATCTCATACTGCTCGTTCTCCTCTCCAGGAAGCTTTTGGAAAATTCGAACGTGTACCGTCGGTTAGATAGGTGGGTGTTTCCGCTTCCGGAACGCACAATACCATGCGCTTTTGGCAAAGTACCAAGAACAGATTCTGTAGAAAGGACCCAATGGCACCGACGGGATATTAATCTATCGTCGACGAATGACCATAGCTTTCTATCTTTCTCTCTCTCTCTCTCTCTCTCTCTCTCTCTCTCTCTCTCTCTCTCTCTCTCCTTCTCATTTTCTCTTGAAATAGGTGTTGAGCAAAGATATGTTCTACAAATATTTTTACGACTTCGTAAACATATATATATATATATATATATATATATATATATATATATATATATATATATCACTACCTCTTCTACATATCGCTTAACAATTCGAGCTCGTTATTTTTTTCTTTATAGAAACGTACGAGAGTTCAATAATTGAGAAGCTAATTAAAATCCATGCTCGTTACTTCGATTTCGCATTAATTTTTCCGTATCGTCGAGAAAGATACATTAATTCGGTTGAATATATAAATTATATGAAATCTTGTGTTCGATGTACAAACGAAAATTATCATACTGACGAAATGTGAAAAGATTTGAAAATTATTATCATTTTTTTCTTTTCTTTCTTTCTTTCCTATATATATACACGACAACTATATCCTACTATATGAATAACAACTAAATCCTTACGCGTTCTTTAATAATACCACATTCATTTATCTGTTTATTTATTCGAGATGTGAAATCTCAAAGAGAGACAAAGTTGAAAATGTGCGATAATCGAGTTTCTACGAATGGGTTCGTTAAATCGAAAGTTTAGCTTTTGCGGGAATTGTTCTTTACTTTATCCTTTTTCAAGGATTTCACAAAGTGAAACGGACAGGCGATAACAGAACGATACGATGTCTATTATTCTTATTTCATCGACTGATCATAACTGTGATAGTGATAGTTACGATAATACAACGTTGGGAAATGATCTGCATTAATCCTATTAAAAAAAAACGAACGTTCAGTAGCCACCACCCTGTGTTAGAAATTTTCTACTGTCACAAAGGGAACTTCTCTATGGAGACCGAGCCTTCTCGAGTGTTATAAAACGAATTTTTCCAAGGAAAAAAAAAAAAAAAAAAAATATATCGAGCGAGTACTCGGTTATTGCGCACACAGGGGCCGACGAAAATTTGTCCATCGATCGTCTACGCGCGTGTTCCTGCAAAACGAAAAATGGAAAAAAAAAAAAATTACAAAATTCCACGAAACGATTAGCGAACGAGTAGAAACCGCAAAAATCGCGAGAACTTGGCAAGCATGCAAATGTGCGACTATTTGCTTTCTTTCTCTCCCTCCCTCTCTCTCTCTCTCTCTCTCTCTCTCTCTCTCTCTCCCTCTTTCATCCTTTCCTTCATCCTTTTTCGCATTATCTTTTAATATTTTCTTCGATTAATCACAAAGTAATTGTGATTTATCGTCCGCAAATTTGTGCTATTCGTTAGGTTCTAAAAAAGGAAAGGAAAGAAAATAAAATGTTTATCCGCTCCCTATTCCTTTCCCTCTCTCTCTCTCTCTCTATCTATCTATCTATCAATCAATCTATCTATCTATCTATCTATCTCTCTGCGTCTCTCTCCTTCTTTGACTGGTCCGTGTTCATGAGTACATCTGTTTCTCTCTCTCTCTCTCTCTCTCTCTCTCTCTCTCTCCCTATCTATCTATCTTTCTCTCAGTGTCTCTCTCCTTCTTTGACTTGTCCGTGTTCATGAGTACATCTGTTGACTGCAGTAAACCAAGAAAAGATTGTACGACACAATAACGGTCATCTGTTTCGCGTGGAAGCGCAAGAATGAAATTGCTCGTACGGAGGAATACGTGCGGAAGCATGACGAAATCGCGATCTGTAAGCTGGGACACACGCCATACTACCATCCAATTTTATTTCGGACGTAATAGAAAGTAGTACTATCAAGAAAAAGAGAGATAGAGAGAGAGAGAGAGAGAGAGAGAGAGAGAGAGAGAGAGAGAGAGAGAGAGAGAGAGAGAGAGAGAGAGAGAGAGGAACAGAGTGCTGGTGGAAGGTCGGTCTATAAAAATCATAATGGAAAGCCTGTATATATACCTATGTATACTGGAAGATGCTACTTTTGGATTATTCAGAATCACTTCGTAAATTTCGACATGATAAATGTGCGATAATAATTATTAAAAAAAAAAAAAAATAAAAAAATAAATAAATAAAAATAAAAGTAAAGTAAAAATTAAAAAAAGAAAAAAGAAGAAAATTACTAGAGCAGAATAAAAGCTCGTATTTAAATAATGCATTTTCGGAGTATGGAGAAATGAATGACCCGAGTAAATACGCGATCGTCGTAAATAGTTCGTATTTTCCATTTCATTTGTCGTTCTTTTTATTTACTTATTTTTTTTTGTTTTTGTTATTTCTTTTTTTTCATTTCTTTCTTTTCTCTCCTTTAATTCAGTATTTGAAAAGAGATAAGCTATTGTGGCGTACACGTGCGAGAACGAGTAATTACCTGAACACATGTGATCGTTGTAAATAATACGCTTCTTTTTTCTTTCTTCTTTTTTGTTTTCGTTTCTCCTCGTTCCTTCCCATTCTCTTCTCTTTTTTAATTGAAATTAGGAGAAATAGAAGACACGCGCGATACTTGTACAGTTAGACGAATAATCGTATTAAAAGTAAAGAGATTTAACTTTCCAATTCCATCGTAATTAATACGATAGGGAATTGATTTAACTCTTCGACTTATAACCGCGATGTAATTTCGCGAACGAATTTCACGCTAATTCCTTAAACGTATTAGTCTACGAAATGGGTGTTAGGGGGAAGGTGGGAAGATATTGCAAGAGGGTGTGGAGAGGGGAGTAGGAGGGACTCGATACTTATGTGATATTTAAGATGACT
>OU426853.1:6967660-7005160 GCA_911387685.1 Dolichovespula media
ATCCGACCACTCGCTCATTGAAATAAGAAGAGTTTTTGATTCTTCTCGAGATCGATCATAACGTTCGCATAAATCTCGTTCATAGTGATTTCTTTTCTTTCTTTCTTTTTTTTGGTTCATTTGTTCTTTTCATCTTATTTTATTAATCTTTGGTTTTTTTTTTTTTTTTTTTTTTTTTTGAACATTTTCGTCGATGTAACATGTACGGCTCATGTGTGTGCTCATACTGTGCTTCTAGCGATCAAGAGTGTGACTAAATTAGTCAATTAACTGTTTCAAAAAAAAAAAAATAAAATAAAATAAAAGAAAAAAAAAGGAAGAAAGAAAAAAGTATCAAAAAGAACACGAAGATGCGAGCTCAGCAAAGTTCTATCATGAAAAAAAAGAACTATGTTGAATCATAGATGCATAGGGGGCAGTGAAGAGGTACCGATCAATACTTGAAATTCCCGTTTGTGTACAGGTTAACGATTAACAATTTAGGTCTTCAATGTACAGAGTGTACACATTTGTATATAATTTCTCTATAAACACTTTAATAAGCCGATAAGAGTAATAAATATAGTACTTTTAAAGTAAATACAGTTTTACTTCTTTTATCCTGTTCTTTCCCCGACGATAACCAATAAATTGTTTGTGACTTGAAAAGAATGTCTGTAACTCGTGCGAGAACGCAAAAAAAAAGAATAGCAAAAGGAAAAATTTGTTAGGTTATTTATTTATTTTTTTTGCTTTTTTATTAAAAAAAAGAAAGAAAATTCGACAAAAATTTCATATAAAATTAATTTTCAAAATCATTTTCAAAAGTAAACATATTCGATTGAATTTGTGTCAGAATATAATTCCACCCAATTTTAAGATAGACCGTGAACAAGTACAAGATTATTCGCCAAGAATTTTATCGTAAAATTTATCGGGCATTCCAGAGATAAATTAATATATAGACATCGCGTCTATTGAAATTTCACTTTAAGGAAAGAAACACGTCCGAAAAATGGTCTGAGAAATAAAGGAAAAAATGAAAAGAAAAAGAAGGAGAAGAAGAAAAATAGAATAGATCGTTCTGCGGTTTTCTTTGATTTGAGGAATTTTCGTGACGCAAGAGCGAGATCAACGAAATGTGAATAACGAAGACAGATGGGACAAATCGCGCAAAACGCAAGCACAGGACGTTTCTCCTCGAAATTATGGCCTTCACGTTTCTCTCTCAGTTTCTCCTATAACATGCACGATTCATACATGACTATGTACGTATGTGTATGTCTATTACGTATAAGTGTGTACATATATTCCGAAGCTTTATCTCTTCCACATAATATATAATTTATGTATGTACATCGTGGTCTAGCTAGGAAGAGAGTACCGGTATAGTACGGTAAAATGACATTTTTAATGGCATATCCCATCTCGTTCCATTCCATCAAAAACGTCACTCCCAAATTACGCTTGGCAAGAAAGTACCGACTCGGGGAAAATCGAATGTTACGACGGTAATTTAGTGAGCTACCCACTACTATTCCCCTCTCCCTTCTCCTACTACTAACTCATTCATTTTTTGTCTCTTCTTTCATTTGCATTAGTGACTTTTGACGTGTGTACATACATGAAAATTTCACCCATGGAAAATGCTCCTTTTCACGATGGAATATAAAAAACAAACTCATTTTTTCCCCCATGACGATTAAAAGATCTCTTTTGTATATGATACGAATAAATTTTCATTAGGTTCTTCCTTCCCCTTTTCATTTGCACTAGCAACTTATTATGCCTATATAACATAAGTGATAATTTCATCCAATGGAATTGATTGATTCTATGATAAAATATAAAAACGAATTGATTGTCTCTATGACGTTTCAAAATATCTTCTTATGATACAAATAATTAATGGTAATTCATGATTCACACGCTCGTCATTATCGACTTCCTCTAAATTTGTAATGTAACCGTTCATTGATTTTCCGCCTCCATCTAACAATTTGATTCAAATTAGTAGGACAATTTAGCAATTAGTGGATCAACCCGTGGGAATTTCAGAAGGTCCACTAAGACGAGATACGAATTGCGAACTATAACAGGAGTGTAATGTAACAATGAATTCAAGAGTACATAGCAATAGGAATTCAATATCGGTTAGATACTTGACCAACAATCGATTCTGTCGAGTGTTCATACGTCTGACTGTATGGTCCTTAGTCACTTACGGTTACAGAGATACTAAAACTAAAATACAGATGAATTTTTCGCCCTTATTGAAATTGTTTCTATGGATTTTACGTCAAAAGTTAATGTAAAAATGTTCAAGTATTCTTTCAAAATTTATACGATATTACAATATTAATTGTATCGAATATAACATAAATATCGCAGACAATCGAGCAGGTAGTTATTAAATGATCAACAAGATTTCTATTTCGATCAATTAACTTCTGTACATATTAGATATAAATTTTTTACGGTTCTAAACTATCAAAAAAAAAAAAAGAAAATTTTAACTACAATTTGGATCGTTCGATCGAGTGGAACAATGGCTATATACATCACTTCTGTTTTTCCAATTTTAACGTAACTTCTGTCATTTGTCAAATCTCTCCAATGTAACTACTGTCTCTCGAATTCGATACGCGATATTTCGATATGCGTATTTTTCATCTAATTTTCACGTGTATATCTATCAAATAAATCTCTACATAGGTTGTCGAATGAAGGATGAAAACAAAAAAAAAAAAGAAGAAGAAGATACACCTACTTTTATGTAACATATATACGTATTTATAAACCAAATAGCAAGCACACGTATGTCGAACGGATTCATATGGTATTATTATTCGTTGTAAAATTGTAGATGTGAATTAACGACCTGTCAAACAATTTCATCAGGTGTTTACTCTTCATGATCTATTATCATGCAATTTATTATCTATTATTATGCAATTTATTATAATTGACACAAAAAGATTTTTGATTATAATCGTTACGTTACTTTTAAGCAATCGCTTTTGCTACTTAGTCTCTCTTTCTCTCTCTCACTCTCTTATATATATATATATATATATATATATATATATATATATATGTATGTATATGTATATGTATATGTATATATATATGTATATGTTAGACACTTCATAACATTCTCGATAAAGTTTACGATAACTCGAATTTGGTGGGTCTTTAAAATTTAAATCGACGCTGCGTACGTTCATGAATGTATGCATAACGAATATAGGGCTACCACTTGCGTTTACATTGTACTGCCTCTACTTTGAAGAGATTAGCTAGCCGATTGCACCGGAGATATTCCGAAACGAGTGGTCTCGAATAAATTGAAAATTCATGTTTGATCTCTCGAGATCCTTCGGTACAATCCGTACAATATTCTTTCTTCTCTTCGTTCACGGGGGCGACAACAACGACAATAGGAACTTAAAGGTATCATGTACTAGATATAGATACATATATATATATATATATATACATACATACATGTACTTGGCGAACTATCGATCCTTTCTATCGTCGATAAGACACGAAGTTCGTACGATCTGTATAATCGACTGGTTTTCAATTTTGTTTCTTTTTTGTTTTTTTTTTTCACATATTATTAACAAAAATGAAACAATGCATGACAAATACGTATAATGATAGAACTTAATGCGTTTGATATGCTCGCATGCTCGTTAAATGTGCATAAGTAATCGCATTACGTGCAATGTTTAGGACAAACCTGGGATATATTTATTATTCGATCATTGTTTTATATAATGTACAATGAGTATATTGCTCGGATATAAATCTTCGTTGAATGAAATCCAATATTCATGAAAAATGTAAATATAAATATCTAAAAGACCGATGC
Organism: Dolichovespula media; assembly: GCA_911387685.1. Taxonomy (NCBI): domain Eukaryota; kingdom Metazoa; phylum Arthropoda; class Insecta; order Hymenoptera; family Vespidae; genus Dolichovespula; species Dolichovespula media. The sequence goes on from OU426853.1 coordinate 6,971,520, forward strand.
GTCTCTCGCTCGATAAAAAAGGACGAAGGGATAAAAGTTGTTTTTTTTTTTTTTTTTTTATAGTTATTTGGCTATGGTGTTGAAGTTTTCCATGTTGTCGGGATAACTGACAACTCTTCTCTCCATAGTCAAGTTCCATAGCCATTATATTTGGGTTAACTTCCATGGTGTTCAACACTTATTTCCATATAACATTATGGGAGTGACATGGATTCTCCAGTGATAGTAGGACTTTCAAACTGCTTCGCCTCTTGACTCGGGAAAGGGCAACGTACAATATTCTATGCTAACTCTATCTTCCAACGGTGCACTATTGTTATTGTTAAAGTTGAAATCTCTATATTTCGTAGATCATCCACCAAGGCATCTCTCTTGTAGTTGAATGAAGCTTTAATAAAAACTATAATAACTATCTCTAAGACAACCGTATAAAGTTTGGTGTACACCGTAACGCTCCATTGCGAATTCAGTACAGAATGATAAAATCTTTTATATCTTATCTGGTTATTCAATTCCTTCTACATAAATTTTCTAAAAGTCGAAACGTACCTAAATCGTTTTCTCGCATCCGATAACGATAAATTCACTACTATACATCAAAATCCTTCGATTTTATATCGGCGTGTATCGCAAATAAAAAAATCACAAATCACAATCCACGTACACAATTCACACGTATTTCTATGATATCTAAATGGACTTACATTCATAGTTATTTAATTGTGATAATCGTCAATTATGCAGTATCGCAAATTTTCATTTTTCAAATGTACCATGCTATTTTCCTAATCAAATTTTTGATAAATATTACAACGATTTATAAACCAAAGTGTAATGTCTACGTAATATAAGATATTTTTCTTTTTTTTTTTTTATTAAAGACATCAAAAATCATAACCTTGTATATCTGAATTTGTTTACCTTGAACAAAAGGAATTTACATTTCAAACAAAATGAGATATAGATAGGCATCTGAATAATTATATATCGTTAACAGTGACAATAGGTCAAAGTAAAAATCCAATAGAAATCTTCAAGAGACGATTTTAAATTTGTACGAGATTAATTCGTCGATTTATTTATCTCTGATCGCGTTAACAAGTGACAAAGCTTTTCTTTATTAACCACAATCCGGTACAGTTGGATTAAAAAAAAAAAAAAAAAAAAAAGAACGCTGGCCATTTACATAAACGGTAGGACGAGAATACGAATGTAAAAGTGAGAGAAAGAAAGAGAAGGATAGAGAATACAGGTGGAAGGTGACTGGAGGTAATAAAAGAAATTAAAACTCCACGGTCGCGGTTGGAACGTAAATTTGAATTTTATTGCTGCACGATCGTTAAAGACGTCGTTATTCTGAATTTTCATGGCTTCGCCTGTAAAGGTGGTTGCAGCTGCACGACGCGGCGTGAAAATCGGCGATGCGTCCGGTCTTCTATGTCTCAATCGGAAAATCTAACGGTTCGAATCGTAACGACGATCGTAAATAAAAACAGAATTTAATGAACAAACATAATGGCGAGTTCCTTGTGATCCTTCGGTTAATTGCAAATATGTAAAAAAGAAAAAATAAATAAAAAATAAAGAAATATAGAAATACTTTATGAGAATTACATTAAATCGAGGCAAGAATAAAGAAATCAAAAGACTTTCGTAATAAAAGAAAAAGCTATAAAAGCGAATAGATCGATCGAGATAGATTCTATTATTTAAATAAAAGAAAAAAGTAAATTAAATTAAGTCGTGATCTCAGAAACTATATATAGTTATTGAAACATGTATGGATTATGGCATCGAACTTGTGAGTTTTATGGCCATAGGAAAATCGTGGCCTTTTTATGACACATGTGTCGTAAAGAAAGCATTACGAGATTCTCGGAGAAAAGGAAATCCATTTTGAACAGAAAATTCGTATCCAGAAACGAGAAGACATCTCGTAGAATGAATACGAATACATGATGATTTGCGACTGACTTCGCTAGATTTAGAACGAGTCCTCCATTCGAGATTTAATGTTTGAAAATAATTAAAACAAGTGTCATAAAATCTTTTCACATATAATCGTATGATATTTAAAAATTATATATACGTCTAACTAGTGAAATATAATAATTCCTTTCATCCTGTTTATATTCAAATTTGTTCTCTCCAAAGGAATCATTAGTAATAATATATAATTAATTACGTTCTAAATTGAGGCATCTTTTTCATTATTTGTTTTCATTTGTTTTTCCAAAGTATTATTCGATAGATTTAATTATTAAAATAATGATTTTCTATTAAGATATAAATGCGTTTATTGGATCATGTAGAGTTCGTTTATTTCTTTCGGTTTATTCAAATAATTTATATGTATTTATTTATATAATAATATTATGGAGACAAATTTGTTTGATAAGATTATCTTCAATTATAATATATTTTTGTTCTTTCGTAAGTATTCATTAAAGAGAAAAAGTAATAATTTTCAAATGTAGAAGGAACATTTTAATTACTTACTTATTTCTGTTTAATTGAATTGTATAGTAGATATAATTTCGTTTTTCAAAAGATATAACATTTAATAAGGATATCTTTTCTTTTTTATAACGAAATATAACGAAAGTAAATTTAATATGAAATATAAACTTATGTTTATCCCTAAAAGTTTAATAACATACAAAGAGATAACACACACTATCGTTTTATTATTCGAAAACTTCGTACATATTTATTTATGTACGTATTATTTATATTCATGAAAATACCTCTTAACGCATCAAAATATATCTATGACTTAGTAACAAAGGTAATAAAATATTACTTTATTTCCCTAACATGTAGTTTTCTTCTCGAAACACAAAATTTACGTTCATTGAAAGATCACGATTTCATGACGCCGTGTTGTCTACTGGACTGATATACAGCCACTAAAGGAACCTTTAAAATGTTCTCTCCTAGCCTGTCGTTCAATGGAGCCTATTGGAAAATTGCACTTTAACGTATAAACGAGAGTGTATCGGTTGCCCGTTATATGTCCAACGGACAATATATATTTCCTCTTGTCACACTTGGATATAAATGCATGTTAATGGTGAGACGCTTAGAAACACGATCAAGATACACCCTTTGTACTAATATACGAGCAGATAGATCATCGACGATTATGTTGTTACACGTGAAACTCAATGTGTAGATTACATTTTCTTTTCAATCGATTTCTTTTTTTTTTTCATTGCTCCTAATCACGTTTTATATATATATATATATATATATATATATATATATATAATATAAGATAGAATTAAATATGTAAAGTAATATATAACAAAATATATAACGTGTAAGATGAAATATACGTGTTTAACATTTTTCTTCTTTATCTTTTCTTTTCTTTTTTGGTTTCTTTTTTTCTTTTTTTTTTTTTTTTTGTAAAAGACATCGCAGAATACAAGTGGAAGAAGAGAAATCATTTTTAAACGCTTTGAACGTATCTGTGCTTCCGGGAGAAGAAAGAAATAGAAAAGGAACATGGCAAGCAAAGGAGAAAAGTTCGTGGCTCTAATGGTAACGTCAGTTAAGGATTTAAAGCTAATGCCTCACGAAGCTATCCAATCGTCGTATCTTTTAATCATCGTCTACTCTCGCGTTCTCTTTCCTCGCGTGAAAGAAGGAATTTCTGTTGAACCAAACGAGACCTATTTCTAGCTATTCGTTCGTGGAAACACGATCTCGTTCGTTGAAATATTCGTTTCTGAGGAGAGTCAGAAAGTTCCTTGGTCTATATCGCTGATATCTAAAATATCCGAAATGTTCATAGAAATTCAATTCCAAAAGGAGGAAAAAAAAATAAATGAAACTTTGCATAATGTATACGAGATATAGGACATTTAAATGTTACTATCCATATATATTGCGATTTTAATAACAAGGTTTTCTTTAATCATACCTCTTCAAAATTACTTTTTCCCTTATATATATATAAAAAAAAAAAAAAAAAAAAAATACAATCGTACGGCTAGAAACAAACCGATAAAACGTTCAAGCGTTTCTAAATGTGATTTAAACACTACAGACGAATATATAATGTATCTATGAGAAATAGAAGACACCGTGTATGTATATAGAATATAATTTATCGTATCTCCGTCAAGAAATACGACTACCTTAATACTATTTCTGTAACAAAATAGATAAGAAGACCATTAGAAACTCGGCTTAGTTACTCGATTCTCCAAGTGTCATATCGTTGATAAAGCGGATCGATATGACTACGTCGGGAGTTTGCTCCTTGGTTATGCAAACAAAACTTCTTCGTGAAGGACGCAGGAAAGCAGAAAAGGTGATAGACATGAAAGAAGGTAAAACAAACAAAAAATGAAAATGAAAAAGGAAAATTTTGAGAAAGCTCGAAAGAAGATGAAGAGGGAAACGTAAGGGTGAAGGAACGAGGGGCGGAGGGTGGGAGGGGAGGGGGGCCAAGCTTGGTAAAAGAGACGAAACGAATGTGCGAGAGTCTCTACGCGCAAATACGTAGGTATATAGAGGAATATAAAGTTTCAGTTTTACGAGGTAAAGCAACCCTCCTCTCGCGTTACTTTCGCAGCCTAAAGAGAACGAAAGAAAGAAGAGGCATAGACCGGGGTTAGGCAGCTGGCATTGCCATTGCTGCTGATGGCACCGCATCGCTGCACATCTGCATCAACGCCAGACTGCAGTCGCTTCGTAATATCGGCAAATCGTGATTTATGCACCTTCTGTCTCCATACTACCCCGTCGCTTTTAATAAAATGTAAATATCGGAATGCGACCTCGAAACCCACATCAATTCCATGATCATTCGTATTATTTCGTTGGTGAGAAAAATGGATTCGATTTAAAAAAAAAAAAAAAAAAAAAAAAAAAAAAAAAAAAAAAAAAAAAAGATAGAAAACTCTACGATAGGAAATTTTAATCGGTCAGATAATAATTTTACTTATTCAATATTTTCTTCGAACTTCCGTGTCATTTGTTCTTCTCTCTTTCCTCTTTCTTTTCTCGTTTTATCATCGAAATAATTTTTGTTCGTTATTTTGTTCCCTTTTCCTCCTCCTCCTGCCCCCCCCCCTCACCCCTTGATTGTCATTCTTATCGTAATCCATTATTTATCTCGCTTATTAATTTCACGTAATTAACGTGTTTTTGATATCTCTAACGTGTGTCTTTACAAGCGAACGATCAAATGTCCCGCATGAAACAACCCGCGTCTGTATCCGGCATCCTGCGGTCTCTGTCTGTGAATGCTAATGAAAAGAGCAGTGCATTCAACCTATCTGATATGACGACGACTTGTAGATGAACGAAATCACTGTGAAAATTCTATTGAAGTATATTCCTCTTACGCAAAGGACGAATATAATTCCGTTTAATGTACTGGAACTTGCAATCAAAGGCAAATGAAAATCTATGCGTTGACAAATTCGTTAGATGTTTTAATAAGAAACTCGGACAGAATTAGACAGAATTCTAATTACACCGAATTAATTCCCGGTGGATTTGGTTACTATTAACTGTGAAATGAAATATTTCTAATTGCAATCGATTCGAACGTACGCATTACACCGCCTTTGATCTTCATTAAATTACGTTTGGTTACATGTAGGTACGTGTTGGTCAGACCAGGAAATACATAATTCGTTAGACAGTATCTGATGGAGATCTAGAGTAGAGCAATGTTTACATATTACTGATCGAACACTGATTATTAACTTTAAATAATACACTTACGTTCACGTTAATCAATGCACTATAATACGACTACTAAATGTGTTTATATATATATATATATATATATATATATATATATATATTTCTTAACAAAAATATTTTTATAAAATTATTAATTTGAAATAAAATTTATAAGAACTAATTATTCAATTCAATTCAATAAATTTGCAAAACCACGTTTACCAGAATAAATAGAAACATTTTCTTTATTTTCTTAATTGTCTAAAGAAACAATGATACTTTTCTCTTCTTCCTAAAAAAAAAAAAAAAAAAAAAATCGAATATCAAGAGTATATTGTCTTTGAACTTTTTACCGTACACGAGAATTCATTAATTTTGAAACGTTCATATTAATCGTCTGTAATTGCGATAACGAGGAGAGTTCGTAACTTCATTTAAGTGAAAATGCTTTATATACTTCTTGACAAAGTCTATCCCATGCGAATACTTTTATTATTAGACATTAATCATAACATCACAAGGCTATCATTAGATTAGATCTCTCATTTAATTACAAAAATATGTATATATCACTAATTATCGTATAAGACATTAAGCCAACTTATTAAACTAATTAATTAATGTTATCTCGAAGGTAATAACTTTCGTATCTTGACAGAATACGAAATTCTTTTAATGTTTAATGTTAAATTGAAAGAATTATCCTTTTAAGGAAATATTTATTAGTGTAATTTTTTTTTTTGAATTTAGTAATAAACACAAGTTGTCTTTTCTAATAAATAAGTTAAGTAAATAATTAAGTGTAAAATTTGTTTGAATAGACTGTAAGACACACACACGCACACACACACGCACATAGATACACACAGAAAATTGCAATACTATTATATTAGCAATAATAGATGTTACTAGTTGATAACGTTTTCACAATCGAAATGACAGAAACAACAATGACAAAATAAATTAAAATTCTGAAAGAATACATGCGTGCACAGTTCCATTAAAAAGTTTTTTAATCTAGAGTCGTACGACTACTTTTCTCATTTCTTTTCGCGATATCGATCGTTCTATCATATAATGATTTTCTGTCAAAAGTTCGCAAATGAGATCGAAAAGCTCTCACAGCAGTTTTGATAAATAATTTCGCAAAAGTAACAATACCGATACGTTATTAGGCTTATTAAAGTAAACTGTAGCGAGACATATGTATATATATATATATGTGTGTGTGTGTGTGTGTGTGTGTGTATGTTAATTATCTTATAAAATAATTAATTAAAATGATATTTCTTAAATAGAGAATATATGTTAAATCTTGGACGACAATATAATAATCTCGACAAATGCATTGACGATAACAAGTCGACCATCTTTTTATACCAAGCGAGGATATTTAATTAAGATTTACGATAAAGATTAACTGAGGAAACTTTAATCTTTGGTCGACATCTTGGTGCCTGACGAATCGCTCTTTGTCCTTTGAGTTATCAAGGATAAAGCTTTCTAACTCGTATGAGATTTTAACGTATCTTATCTCCAATCCTGTTTGATATGGACATTTCTATCTTTAACATTGTATTATAAAAAATCTCAACTGTGTTATCTTTCTTTCCATCGAAAAAAAAAAAAATGTAAACAAAAACGCACTAACATCTTAATAGCTTACCTAGTCGTACAAATATTAACAATAAAGTCATATCGTACTTTAACGAAATATTATCTCATTCATGTAAATTTGAAAACGGCAAGAAACGTTTCGCATTACTACGACCAAAACATCGTGCACTTCATTTTCCTTGTACGTGTCCGTGTAACCACAAGCGTCGGAGTTAAATCTGTACTTAATGCTATGTTATTAGAATTACACCCTAGATCTTACTGTTTCTCAGAGACCAACCCCATATTTCTTCTACCTTCGTCGTTGAGCCTAAATCATATATGTATATACATAGAAAAGACGTATCCATTCTGCGAAATAGTTACAAAATAAATAATCATTGATACGAATGAAATGGGATATATATCAAAATAAAAGAAATATTAAACGCGTTCATACTATGGATATGAATCAATAGAAATATCGTTTAAATTTAAAAACAATGTAATCTCTCTCTTAGAAATAACTCTAAAATTATTTTTCTTGTCGTAGAGTAACGTAGATTTAAATTTCAACTTCCCAATACCGATATCATTAATTTTGTTGCGTAGAATTTCCAAGGATAGATTTTCTGGGTTAATAATTCTCTTCGTTTCGATTCGACTAATCGAGTTAAAGCAATACCTTACGAGCGGTGACAATGGAGGCATTGCTGCAAACAGATAACACGCCGTAGTATTCAGGATTCATTAATTAGATCTACACAACGATGCTGCAGTAAGACGAAATCTAATGGCGGCTTTATATTATACTCAGTACTATGACTACGTTTTGCGTCAATGTGTGGCTACTGTTTGTATACTCCTGGAGTGTGAATTTGATGATAAGTTACCGCTTCTTTTATACTCTAATCGATCATCAAGTTTAAAAAATTTAACTTAAGTCTTGTATTAATATTTCTTATAATTGAAAGTTTAATGAAAATCAATGAAGTAAAAAAATTTCTAAATCGCATAAAGATCTTGCTACTTTTGTTACGTATTTTTCTTTTTCCTTTCCCCTTTTTTTTTTTTTTTTTTGTTTAATAATATTTAATACTAAATATACAAACGATAGGAGAGTTAAAAATTAAAAGGAATATAATTAAAATTAATTATAATTGATACTTATTATAAAGAAGAATCGTCTACGATTTGTGCGTACACTTCGAGATCCAGCGAGCGACTGCCTGCTCCGTGGAACAAAACGATTCTAATACGGGATATAATCCATTATTTATTTACATTTTACAATTCTATTGGTTTGCGTTAAGGCTGTTTACGACCTTTCGCTCGAAGAGCGTGTGACTTTAATGACAGAACAAAATATGAATTATATACTAACACAATAGGGAAACATTATCCCCACTACACGTCTATCGTATCGGTTTATAAACTTGTGTGAGATTATGATCTTCGCACGCGTAACTTTAACAATAGTTAATTACTTTGGGGTCCAAACTTGGATTTAATAGCATAAGTTAATGAACACTTGCGTGAGTATATTTTTTTTTTTACATTTAAATCTAAATCGATCTGAGAACGCAACAATCTTGAAAATGAATCGATCGAGCTTAGAATAGAAGGAAAGAAAAAATATCGCCAACTATGAAAGCTCTTGTTTAATAATGTCCCACCCAAAAACCTCCTTTCCAGAAAGAATAATGAAGGCATACGTTAACGATGATGTGCAACTTAAAGATCATTCCATTCGAGCAAATTTTAAGTACATAATTCGAGCTCAATTTTTTTCCTATTGAAAGAAAGAAATCAATCCAAGGATACCACCACAATAGCCTCACACAATAAATATTTAAAATTACGAACAAAGAAAAATTAATGAATAATTAATGAATGATTAAGAATAAATAAGGCATATTATTTGACGTTAATCCATTGGATAGATCATGGGCCCAGAGCTTGTGGCTGATTCACGTATAAAGATTGCTGTAAAGAAAAATGTGTAAGCTGTGAAGAAAAATTGAAAAATAAAAGGACGAGAAGAACAAAATCGATATAAAGAAATTTCCTGCAGAAAATATTAGTAAGGTCGATAAAATGGAAGCTATAGAAGATTTTCATATTTAGAAATTCTGAGTGAGTATAATATTAAAAGCGTATGATTTATATGAAGAAACAAAAAAACGATTACGGCTGAATTGGGAGAAGGTAAAAATAAAGCTTTAAAAAAAAAAGAGAGAGAGAGAGATGGATGTGCACAAAAGATAATAATAAAAATGCTAGAAAGAAAATTGCTGATGCATATCTTGTATTGTGAAATACGTGGATATGGATATGCGATCATGAATAGAAAAGACGCACAATTGTAGTATCTAACCTGAAAAGCGTAAACAGGAATAAATGACAATGAATAAAAATTTATAAGAATAAATGAGAATGAATTTGAATAAATAAATACAATAAAGAAATTAAAATTTTTCAGTGCGTTTCACTAAGAGATTATATCAGAATTCTATTTAATCTGTTTATGCATTACGATTAGCAATGTAAAATATAAATATTTTTAAATGTTAAGTTGAAATCAGAAAGAAAAGAATTTGGAAACGCTCTGAAATATACAGCCATTCGCCCGGTAATACTTGCACTATATTATTTAGATTTAGATTTAAATTTTGATATATCGCAACTAATACCGACCCAGATCTCACCACGTGGAGGTTGCTGCATGTGGAGATCCACGGGCTAACGGTACCTCTATTCTTTTATGTTATTATTATTATTATTCGAAAATCAAAGAATATATAAAACAGAAATCGCATTTAATGTTTTTAAAGAAAATTTACAACAATGTAATTGCAACGCGATAATTATCTACCTACCCGAAAAAGGAGAAAAGAATCTTTCTACATTTCATATAATCGAAAGACTTTCTGTTCTCTTGTTAAAAAGAAAAAATCTGCTTGATGAAACCCTAGTTACATAAAAATATAGTCATTGATAATGATGATAAAATCAATATTATATCATCATTGAAAAACTCTTTAAATTCATTAAATATTTATCATTGAAACGATTTGCACCTTAGAATTAATAATGTCTAAACCTAATAACGAACCTAAAATGTAAAGTTCAATAAATTTTTGTAGGAACAAGCATTGAAACGAATAAACTGACAACAAGGAATGTGCATCTTTAAAATCGTCACAACCGAGACGAAATCAATATAAATCAATAACGTTTTATATTTTTTAAAGAAAAATCTCCAACCAAAAATTTAAACGGAAGCCCTTACAGAACGAAAGTCGATCAGCCATAGAGTACACAGTCTCAAATGAAATGAAATAGTGCACAAAGACCAGGAAAACGTGTAAAAAGAGAAATGAAACAACGATGCAATGAATAAATCGAGTGGAAATCCTTTTACAAACGACGACTACCATTTCATAGGAAATAAATACATCTAACAATTATTTTATTTATATTACTTCTATAAATGTGTTAATTATTTAAAAGAATACCTTAATACTAAAATGTATTATACTAAATGATATTCCATAACGTAAAGGAAAATAAATATTTCATTTAAAGAATTATTGATCGATCCATGGTACCTGTAAACGTTTTAAAGTCATTTAAAAAGATTTCACTTGCTAATGCAATATTTAATCATTGTGCTGTAAGAAAATTACAAATTTATGAAATAAAAAGCATATAAATTGAATTCGTGTACCATTGAGATAGAATTTTGAGGAAGAAAACGTAACGGTATATCGGAATTGTTTGAATTATATCTTATCTTTCAGAGATAGTTTTAAACCGAGAAGAACGTTCAAGAAAGACTATCAAAAAATATCTGTTACTGACTTTCCTAATTATTTAGGAAAAGGCTCACGTAAAAATAGTTGCTGGGAATATGTTAAAGAAGTAAGATGTCGTTATGGAAGCTTTAAAATCGGAAGATCTGTTTATCGTATCGAAAGCACTCAAAGCACTCAAAGCCCGTTAGAATTTCGACGGATGTTGTAAGGACATAGTAAACATTGACTTTTTATATCAAAACATTTCACCGTACGTTTCCTTGAAAGCTAGAGAGCACGAATTGTAAAGAGTTTGTCGTGTCATTTAAGAAGGAAGCATCCTACCTTAGCCGATTAATTCTTTCTAGAATTATCAAAATCTTATTGGCGTTGGACCAATCAATAATTTTATTACATTCTTACAGCGAATCATTCATATACGTTATCGTTGTTTCTCATAGAATCGTAGTTTCGAATAACTTATTGGAAAAATGATATTTGAAACCAAATCATGTAATACGTTATTTAAAACTCGATCAGCCAACCGACGATCCTTTAATGCGTAACACTCACAAGGTATCCGTTCACAAATACACAGAAATTTTATCGACATTAAAAAAAATATATATATATATATATATAATCTAGACGATTTCATCGAGATTTTTGAAAGAAATCCACCGAGGAAAAACATCAACCGATTCGCGAGGTAGTAATAACGATAACTTTCAATATGTTCAAGAAGAAACCTGATTACCTAGTCAACCTTAAAACAATGCATATACGAATTTAAATCGGACGACTGGCAAAATGGGAAAAATCTTATCAATTCAATGACAAATATTCCCACGGAATATGTATTTGATTTCATTCGAATGATCATAAAAATGGGGGATAACGCCATTATTCAGATCGAAGGTGTCGATGAGCAAACGATAAAGTGATACATAGAAGCTATTTTCTTTGTGATAGACGAGGCCACCACTAACGTTCTAACGGATGATTTTTGCGATAAGGTCATCGAGAAATAATTATTCGATTCCAATTACGTTTCGCAGGATATTTTTAAAATATTCACGGTAAACAAATATATCTTTTATTGAGAATGGACAAGCTCGAATCGATATTTTCGATTCGCGTCGAAATTGTTGCGAAAAGATACTCCGAATTAGTTGGCGCGTACAATCGGCTTCATTCGTTCAGCATAATCGATCCCCTTCAACATTTCTTTGCGATAATTCGTATCATTTTCGTATGAATAATTCGTAACGAGTACGAAACAAGAAGAACCTTATCACGATTTAATAAATTCACTTACGACAAATGAGGACAAAAATGAAGAACCATTGATGAGTGAATCTTAAAAAAAACAAATTGCTCGTAGTCACTCAATGCTCTTCTAAAAATTAATTACAACCAATCATCCGATGACGATTTTGGACCTTTCGTCCTCGACGTGATTGAGTGATAGGAGGAATTTAAAAATTCACTCACTAGATATAGAAGTTCTGCGACGGCTCCAAAACACACCAACTTTGCAGCAACCACAGTAGTCGCTGAGATCGTAGAGTTCCTTCGTTTTCTTTCTGAAAACTTTCATCGAAGAACTCACTTCTTCTTCTTCTTCTTCTTCTTCCTTTTTTTTTCTCTTCTTCTTCTTCTTCTTCTTCTTCTTTGAAAGGAAAGAAAATCAGTCTTCACATCTGAAATAGAAAAAATGACAAGACGATATGTCATCTGCAATAGTGAGCCGAAATGAAAGAGAATAAAATGTACATACGTACATATATAAAGAAAAACGAATACTTACGTTTTATTCGAATCGTATAGAGAGCCCGATGTCACGACGGTGATGTGTCTCACGATTTGTATGAATTTAATAACGCGCTAAGAAAAATAAAATACTATGGATGATGTTCTTATAGCGAACGAAATTTTTATTTACTGCGAACAACGCTAACACTATTCCACGATTTTTGTCTTTTTATTTGAACGATACAACACCCGTTTCCTTTATCACTTCGCGCACGATTGTAACGATGTTCTGTAATGTATAAATAAAAATCAATTGATTAGTATTATTATTACAATAAGAAATTGTTAATATTATTACAAAATTGTTCGTTAAAAAAATATACTTACTTTAAATCATCGTTGATGAACACTGTGGACGTCCTACTGCAAGATAATGAAGGATGTTTACGAATCTAATAAACTGTAAATAAGTTTTTTATTGCGACCGACATTGACTCTACTACATGATTATACATACTATTATTTAAATATTTTTCAATTATATTCGATGTACATATTCGATGTATCGTTTAAAATTATCGAAAGCAGAAGTTATTTAAACTTTCCCGTATCGAAAGACAAAATTTATGATGTTTATTCATCGGAATACAAAATCGATAATTTTAAGTTTAAAATGTGAACGTAGCGAAATATTAAATTAATTATTATTAATAAAATATTAAATTAATTATTGTTAATAAAATATTAAATTAATAGATTTTAAACGTATGTTACGACAGCTATGTACTGTTTTAACAAATATTCGAACTTAATTATTATTATAAATGTTCGATTATTATTATAAATTATTATTTTATAATTATTAATAACTATTAGAGTATATTACAGTGCTATAAATATTTTAAATCGATCTTAAATCTTTCAAACGTTCTAAAGCCGTTCAAATACTTATTATTATTTAATTAGTCGGTAATAACAACGAGAAAAATATTCACAAAATAATGAAAACTAATTACTCAAGCTTACTTGTATAAAAATAGAAATATGAGAAAGCCAGTTTTACGTTAAAACCTTCATTTTTTAAATAAAACCATTCTCATAAAAATTCATTAAGAATTACGTTTAAATTCATACCTGGCGTAAACCGTTATAAAATCAGAGGTAAGATAAAGAATTAGCGTTTAAATCGAACTCGAATAACTCTCGTAATAAGCACATATCGTATACATAACGTTTGTTTGGAAGAGATTGTTTATAATATATTAATAAAAATTTAAATACAAACCTCTCTTTTTCTCTCTCTCTCCCTCTCTCTCTTCCTCTCTCTCTGTATATATATATATATATATATATATATATATATATATATATATTCTGATAAAACTACTATACTATATACACACATACAAATCAATAGAGGTATATAATTTATGAATTACATAATATTAACTATTACTTTGTAAGAAATTGTAAGAATTATTTTTAACAAGTTGTTAATAACTTATTCTTTAATAATTATTATTAATATATCTAAAAAAAATAGACAAAAAAATTACCCTTTAAAATGATATTTGTTTTATGTTCCAATGGCTCTTCGTTCCGAAGATATTTAAATATAAAAATTAAATTTTTACGTTGACACACTGATCTACATAATTTCTTTAAAATACATTGACCTATATAAATTTCTGGAATTTAAGTAGATCAGCTGATCGACATAAGCACATTATACTATTTACTACGTATCGTACAGCTATTAATACGGAAAACCTTGAATGAAATTATGAATGGCGAATTTAAAGGAGTCATATCTCTGAAACAAAACATCGTAGAGAGTTGAAATAAATACCTTTTTGAAGGAAAAAAAAGTCGTCTTTTTAACTATGCATTCAGATACCATCGATATGATGAAACGAACTTCGTTAATTTTCTTGAATACAGGTCCTTCGATGTTTACGCACAAATTTCTACGATAATTCGTGACAATTTCATATTTATGACAATGATCTGTTAATTCTCCTTCATTTTCTTAATGAAACGAACATTCTATCAATAATCATAATAATCTTGATTAAACGTAAATTGTAAATATATACGATTAAAAATATCTCTTTTGTTTTTATCATGAAATATAAGAAAATTCGAAATAACATATATATTATACTGTATCAGATTTTCTTTATAAATTGGTACGGTTCGTAACGCTTAACGAAAGAGAGTGTAGGTCACATAGACGACAACGTAACGTTTAAAATTTTACGGTAGGAGTTCTGCAAACGGTGTTCCGTTGTGCATGAGAGCGACTATCGTTCTATGATAACCATCCAATCGTTGAAACGATTCAGGTAGACACTAGCGAAATAGTGGATTTTGTGCCCGCCGGGATCGAGTTCGTTGTACGTTCGCTTATTATACAGCTCTTCAGGAAGGGCTATCGGAGGAAGGTAGTTACGATACTGGAGTTAGCTCGTTTACCCTAGAATACTCGGAACTGTTCAATTTCTACTTTCCACTCTGCTGCGAACATAAAGCTTCGTTCTATTTCAAGTCTTGCTCGTAAGTCTAAAATATTCTCAATCGAGTCGACGTTCGAGATAATAGTCCTTTCAAGAAGATACTTTTGAAGTTAATATATAGGGTGAATTCCTATAACTACATCCGCACTTTTATATTTTTTCGATTATTTACAATCTACATTTATAAATAGCATACTATGATGTAGCAATATTGTGTGATAAGAAAAGTGATTTATAATTTAGCTGTATAACGAAAATCGTTAAGGAAGATATTTTTTTAATACTCGATGATACATGGTTCACCTTGTATATTATGTTCGTGAATTTATTGGTACTGACAATTCTGCTTTTTCGATAGTTCGAAAGTAGATATAACGTATCATTTTTAGAAATTCAAAGGATATGTGTCCTCTAGTCAATTAACGATAATAAATTTATTTATCATTTATCTACGTAAGTATGTATGTAGTATATTCTTACCAATAGAAGGACCAACGATCAATCACACTTTTGTGGCAACGGAGAAGAGCCACTTGAGACTAATTTTCTTCGGAGCTCCAGTCTGATCAAGCGCTAACGATGTTAAACTCCGACCGTTATGTCGATCGTTAATCATTTAACAACTTTTGCTACTTTTTTTTCGTACTTCTTTTAACTACTTTCCAATTTCTTTCAATACGTAAAGAGTAACGAAAGAACAGTCAATAAACGGCATATCTATTGTTTCGTTACTGTGTAAGATTTTGCAAGTTACATATCGCTGGTAATTCATTTAAATCGATAATCTATTAAATTTATCTTGTACTTATGTCTCTATCAGTATCGTAAAATTACAATAAACATTTTCAATTTATTAAAAGTTAAAATTTTGTCAAAACTAACGAAAGCTAACGAAGTTAAAGAGACAAAGTGAAAGAGAGAAGTAAAATGATACGAAGTGCACACGTATGTACATATGTAGTTGTATATATAACAGTTGTATATATAAACAAAATAATCAAATAAATAAAACGATTTACATATCGAACGTAACAAAACGAAGGAAGGGAAAATCTGTAGACCGTTTTTGAGAGTCATTTACAAATATAGCTTTAGCTTTCAGAGAACCAACAGCAAAATGAAGCTTCGTATAATTACCTAGCGGCACAGCGATACTGACTAACTCAGTCACCACTTTTCCTCGCTACGGGATGGTCCACCATAGCCATTAAGGATCTTAACGTCACACCATTTACGAGTCGCATCTTCCGGCTACGTAATTATCGTATGAATTAGTCATCCCTTCCAACGTCCTATCAACTACCACTACTATTTCATTCTCTCTCCCTCCCTCCCTTCTCTCTCTCTCTCTCTCTCTCTCTCTCTCTCTCTCTCTCTCTCTTTCTTTAACCTTTTCTTATGAATCTCCTGCTCCAGACATCCTCACAAACGCATCGCAGGAATTAAGAAGAGACTCTAGAACTCCCAGGAAAAAAATTAGAATTTATTTGTCGTTAAGAGAACGAAGGATTTAACCGTCAATTATTTTTCTCAGCATCGCACGTTAATTACTTATAACCCAATTATTTCTATGCCGATTACGCAACGGTAAAAAGAACTCCGTTCTTAATGATAATAGCATCTATTAATTTTAAATGTAAATCGTTGGTATGTAAATTAAAGAGAATCCTACAATGTATTAGTTCAAATGATTTATATGTGTTATGATGATACATACGTACGATGAAAATAATATAAAATAAAAAGTGATACGATGTAATAAAGAAAGTATATTAGATCAAAAATATGATTATGATGAATTTGGAAATGTAAATAATAAAATAAGAAACCATGTGCTAAAATATAAATTTATTTATTTTTTTCTTTTTAATTGTATTATATATTTTTCATTTCATAGCACAATGACATTTGTTGATCAACGATCTATAATACTACTATTTTTGCGTGGCCTCGAGTGAAAACAGGTTGACGAAAGTTAAGCAATCAATTGATGCAAAATGATTGTTTATCGTTAAGGATCGTTGCAATTTACTAACAAAATAATAAGAAAGAAAGTATGATGCGAAAGCAATTTCCGTTTTTCTTTTTTTTTCTTTTACAAGTATCGCACAAAATATGAGAAAAAATATAATCTCTGGAAATGTTTGAAATTTAAATTTGTAAAAGTTTATCCGTTCAAAAGTCAGCGACCAAGTCGTATAATGAAACTATTTTATGTGATACGCACCTGGGGTCTTTTTAAAAGGTAACTTGTCCTTCTTTATTTTGAGACATCGACGAAAACAATTTAACTAACAAACGTTTTATTTCGCGTCTATACAACAACTTTCGTCATCGAGATTTGACTTATAAAGGATTTTTTTTCCAAGTTATCCCGTTGTTCTATCTTTTCTTTTTATATTGTTTTTCGCCATACTGTCATATGCAACTACGCGAAAAAAACCCACTTTATGGACTCTACAATGAACGGTATATATATATATATATATATATATATATATATATATATATTTTTTAGCGCTCGGTCTAACTTCAATAGATTTTACGTACCTGAACTATCGAAAAAAATATTGCTCTTGCTAAAATTTCTATCTGTATTTATGAACTCTCTTGGAACAATGGTAGTCGCGCTAGTTGTTCTATGTTCGTATTTTCCGTCTATTTATATTACAAATAAACACAATTCGCCTAACGAATTTTTCAAAGATAATAACAACTGACGAAATGCGAATACGAAAATAAAATCACTAGACGAGTTTCTATTGCTTTTAAATCATTATAAATTGTTAATCTCAAATACTTTTAATTACCTTTCCCATAAATCCCTATCATGTTTTACTACTGCACATTTCCATTTTAGTTTCGGTATATCGTCGTCCCCAAACGATTCCACGATCCAGTTTCCGTGATTAATCGTAAAATTCATCGAGTCGTAGCGATTCTGACTGAACAAAATATTCGACGATTCGTCAACACCATATCTTCCTAATATATGTATACTTGCTTCGTTATCGAGGATGCAATTTATCCCGTAGTCGTAGACGTGCGAAAACACATAAGAAAAAGTGGCAAAGAAACGGACTGAAGGATTTCATATATTTATTATACTCATGCTTTAACTTTATTTTTGATCTTTTAAAAAGTAAAAACAAAATATACCACTGCAGATATATATATATATATATATATCAGTTCCATTATCATAATTGAATTCTTCTAATGTACTGTTAAAATAAAAGTAATTCCTCTATCACTCTCCGCAACGCGAACATTCTTGTCACAACTCGTCGTCGAGGCTTTCAATTAACAAAATGACCATTCGTAAAGACCAGCCGTTAGGACTCTCTCAAATATACAGAAATGTACGTATAAAGAAATCAAAGACGAGCTTGTTTTTCGCATGAATTCTCAACAGTAACTCTTAATCCCCATGAGGAACCACCCCTTTGCCACTCCCAAAGGTTGACATTTTCCGAAGTAGACCGAACCTTCGGATAGTACGGTCGAACGGATAAAACGAGCAAAGAACAATTCCCGTGTGTCTCATCGGCACTATTCCAGCTCGTAAATTATGAACGGTCAAACGAATCGATGTAAGGTGAACAATTCGAACGGGGAAAGAAAAAAGAAGATATTAATGTTACAAAAGATATGAAATATGTTATAAAAGGGAAAATGAAAGAATAGATAAGATGGGAAAGAAAGGGAAAGTATTTTAAATAATGAGTTTTATAATGTCAAATTAAATTAAAACATTTAGAAACGCATATGAGTACAGAGTAAAGGAAAGAAAACATTTGAAGAGAGAGAGAGAGAGAGAGAGAGAGAGAGAGAGAGAGAGAGAGAGAGAGAGAGAGAGAGAGAGTAACCATAGAGTCTTCATCATTTTCCTTCCCAAGAGAGACAAAGAGAGAGAAAACCAACGCGAAAGAGAGGAAGAGATCTACTCGAGAGAGAGAGAGAGAGAGAGAGAGAGAGAGAGAGAGAGAGAGAGAGAAATAAAAAGAGAGACAGAAAGAGATAGCTAGTGGTTTGGGCCTGGCAAAATGCAGACATTCAAGCAAGTACACCCTTGGGCAGGAAGATTATGTTAGTTTCATTCCCTGTCTTCCTTCCACGTCTATATTTCTTTTTATTCGTTCTCTCTTTCTCTCCCGATTCGTTTCTACATCGATTCGTACATCTCGAATTTTCTCTTCGACCGTTCTTTTCTCGGATGTTCCTAGCGTTCTGTTCTCCCATCCACTTCTACACTATTCGTACCGACACTGCCATTGAGAGTTGATAAAAGCGAGAACAATCGACGTGAACGGAGAACGACGTCGACTCAACGTACCTACGAATTGACCGCTTCGTGGTTCGACGTCAGGATATTTTTGCAGGAGCACTCGAAGTAGACAAAGGCTGACAAGTAGTAAAAAAAAGAATCTTCTTTTTGTGTGTGTGTGTGTGTGTGTGTGTGTGTATCTGTAATAGAGATCAGAGAAAGAATATGATCTGACTTAAAAATATTTCATATTGATCACGTATAAACGCGTACTTTATTTTAATCTTTACGTAAGTAATATAACGATAGACCCAACGAAAGAAAATAGATGTATCTAATAAAAATATAATCGATCACATACTATTGTTGTAACCTTTCCCAAACATGTACATATGTACATACATACGTACGTACATACATATATATATATATATATATATATATATATATATATATATATATATATATATATGAATGAACATATATATGAGTGAATTATATTTTCAATTATTTTTTCTTTCTTTTGCTTCCCTCTTTTTCTCTACCCTTTCTCTACCTTCTATCATATTTTAAACATTTTCTTATAAAACTTAAGAATGATATTAAATTCAATTAATTTCGAGTGGCAGTCTTGTGCGGTCTGCCTAACCGAGCAACTAATTAAATTGACTTCGGCGTGGAAGGGCAGATCGAATCGGGAAACCACAGAATTGCGAATGTTTCTCTTTCTCTGTCTCTCTCTCTCTCTCTCTCTCTCTCTCTCTCTCTCTCTCACCCTTCTTCTCTGTCCCTCTCTCTCTCTCTCTCTTTCTCTCGCATTCTCTTCGTCTCTTTCTGTCACTCGAGCTCTGTCTACCCCTTTCTCTTTCCGTCTTCCTCTTAAATGCGAGGAAAACACTCTCGGCAAGATTTTGGCGTCAGGCAGATTAATCCTTTGGTTTAAGACAACCACCAAGCAGTTAAGGACATTAAACGAGAAACAAAAAGGATATATATTTACTTAGAAGATCTCCTGAGAAACCACGGCTATTTCACAAATCGTTTAATTTTTGTATATCCTTGTGTGTGAGTATACGGACGCGCGCGCGCGTCTGTGTGTGTGTGTGTGTGCGTGCGTGCATATGTATAATGATCTTTTTATCTATTCTTTTATTAATTACGTAATTATCTATTGTACATTGATAAGATCCGATAGAATCGTTTTGCAATATCTGTTGAAAGGGACGAAGGAAGTTATAGAGATAAAACGGTATTGACAACTACTCTTTTTGAGAATAATTGCCTTCTTTTGTGTTATTTACTTTTCCTTCACTCTAATAAAAGATAAGTTTCGGATGTAGACATTTATCAAATTGAGCAACCAATGACGTTAATGGTATCAATAATTTTACTCAATCACCCTACTTCTAATACTTCTATTAGATTTACTGTCTAATCTCCTTATCGATCCTTTCTAGAAGATCTTAACACAATGAATTGCATTAACGATTGTCTAGTTGGGATATCTTCTTCACTTTATCGAGATTATCTTTATCTTTCAATATTTCTTCTTTTATTTTATATATATATATATATATATATATATATATATATAATATTTATTCTATAAAAGAAAATATCTTCGTATACCCACGATATTTGCATGCATTTATTATATTCTAAGGAACAAGGGACACTTACAAACATATACGTATACATGCTAAAACATTCTAAATTTCTTAGATCTACCGTCTTAAATTTCATTTTAATAATATCTTCAATGTTACACGTTTCTTAATATATTTTCATGTTATTGAAAGAAAATACTTCCATTAGACGTCACTAATGATCCTCATTGTACACTACTAACATGCATAATGTACACTAGCGACCTCATTGAATAATGTCATCGCTAATGCATGCGTATACGTTTCTGCAGAGCAATAAAGCTACACAACAATATTGCTATACAGCTATACGTTGTCAAAATGACATCTAGGATCGTTCATTAAATTAATCGACAAATTATAAGAGCGCGTTGTTCTGTTAAAAGATGAGAATAGGACGAATAAGAGAAAAGGAAAAGAAGAAAAAAAAAAAAAAACTGAAATTATTCTAACGAGAAGACATGATAACGTCAAAGGAATTTCCTGCGGTTTCTACATGAAACGAACGGTAACGCAATATGTAACGCGTTCCTCGTTCTCGCTATACTATAATAACATTAAACGCAAGCTTAACTGTGAATAACAATATTAGAAACTTCGTAATCCACGTCGTTGTGCGAAGTATCTGAGATTCCTTTATCGTATCTACGAAAGTGTGTTCTTCCTTGATGAAGTTAATGCCATGATGGCTTACGATCAGAGTTGATTCTTGATGTCTAAGCAAGTTTAATTTCCAGATCACGTTTACTTTCGTATTATCAATTAAATAGACTTTGGTTGCTTGAAATAATTTAGTCATATAATCAAATGAAATAATAAAATTGAATTATATACGACACGTTTAACGTATCTTCTTTCTTTCTCGCTTGCTCGCTTATACTCTTTGTCTGGATAGGCTAATAATAAAAGGGGAGAGAAAGAGAGAGAGAGAGAGAGAGAGAGAGAGAGAGAAAGAGATAGAAGCCAACCAGAAGGCAGTTGAATTCGTTTGGTATAATAAAAACATTTAGCAACTAGCACCATTTCATGCCGTTAATCATCCTTGCACGAATGGAGAGTAAAATTCCTAGCTCGGTTCGCTGAAAAGCATGCTGGCCGATAGAAGTTATAGGTACTGTGCAATGAAAGAGGAAGAATGAAAGAGAGAGAAATATATATATATATATATATATATATATATATATATATATATATAAAGAGAGAGAGAGAGAGAGAGAGAACATCCACCGGAGTAAAGCTGGAATGAAAGGAAAAAGATGGCGAGGGAACGGGAAAGCGTAAAGAAAATTTACGATTGGCCAATGCGCCGGAACGTTCTTACTACGAGTAATCGATAATGTTTTACTGCTTTTCTCTTCAAACTCTACGACGAAGATCGATCGTTCGACATCGATATAGCATCATAGAGTCCGTTTCACCTTCTTTCCACTATCCACTACTTATACCTTTTATAATTCCAACATTTGGACGAAAAATAAAGATGAATATAAAAAATGAATAACCAAACGAAAGGAGAGAGAGAGAGAGAGAGAGAGAGAGATAGAGAGAGGAAGAGAGAAAAATTCAGTCCTACGAAATTAGAATGAACGTTTGAAAAAAATATTCTCTTTCAAACAAGCTACGATTATAGGTATTCGAACGTATCGTTTTTTCTTTCTTTCATTCCTTCTCTCTCTCTCTCTCTCTCTCTTTTTCTTTCTTTCTTCCTATCTGCCTGTCTTTCGTTACAACGAAACAAACTCTTCTTCGCTTTTTTTCGCCATGCTCGACGCGAAAACTTTGAGAGTTTCACGAAACAGCCCAACCGCACAAAGTTTTCTTTCAGGCATATTGCGAAATCGCATTTCGAACTTCGCGGGGTTACGGCTGTTTCTTCGAATAAAAACGATTCAGCGCGAAGGCACAAACAGCGACAAGGATATCGTTAACTCTCCCGTTGTTTCGTTGAAACTTTATTTAAAAAGCTAGCAACGCCTTAAGAATAATGTACATATGTATATATATATATATATATCTTTTAAATTGTTATTCTATAAAAGTAAGAAATTTTTTGAAAATAAACAAAAAAGAAACAAATAAACAAAGAATAAAAGCACGTATTCTACGTATCGCGAAGTATTGTTTGAACTTTTTTAATATTTTACGTCGTTACAAGGAGAAAATGTAGGAACATATGTAGGTAACATGAGAACTTACGATGTTCTGAAACTTTAGACTTGGTAAGTTTTTTACTATATTGGAGTGTTAATAAATTAAAACCGTATAATGGCAGATATATTGGCTCATATACAATATATATATCACCTAACAAAAGTATCGACGAATTTATCGAATTTCGTAAATACTCTAAATCGATTGATAATATTGATCTCAAACGAACATAATATCAATGTTGTCAATTATATTATGACACATGCATGCTTGATAAATTTTTAGATTGATCGAATAACGAACGCTATTACGATATAAAATCAAGAACATTTCAATATCTTCAACAATCCGTTAGGTTCTAAATATTCCAAATAATTTCATTTCCAGAAGTTTCTAAATATCCCAAGTCCTCATTATCGAATATAATAAACTAAACAATGATAAATTCAAAATCAGGACATAATATCAAATAAATTCAGCATACTTTAGCAAAAGCAAAAAATAATCGCTGTAAACATTCTAAATCCTTATTAATTAGGAATTAGCAATAATGACCACTCTGACTGTACTAAATTATTGTACTTATGTAAGTAGCTCAGTTAAAAAGATTTATTAGTTTGGTGTTAAATAAAGTTGAGACAAATTTTTTGGGATATATATGCATTATTCATTTATTCGTAAAAATATATTCTACTCTCTCTCTCTCTCTCTCTCTCTCTCTCTCTCTCCCACCCCCACTCCCTCCCCCTTCTCTTTTTCTACTATTTGTCTGTCACTTAAATCAAATGAAAGTGAAAGAATGCGATTCATCTCTATAAAAATATTTTGTCAATAGATAATGAATAATCGTAGAATTCAGAAAAAAATTTGTTCCTTCCTTTCTCGTCCAATGAATTGTTTTGATCTCGTCTTTAACATTCAGCAATGAAGGCAAACGAATAAACTAACGAACGGAATTATCTGTTGGGTAAGCCGATCTGCTTCGTAAGACGGACGTAAAGCGAAGTGAAAGATATGGAGTAAGTTTAAAACGGTTCGCGTTGAAAATTGCAAGAGATTTTCTTCTTTTTTCCTTTTCCGTTTCTTCTTTTTTTCTTTCTTTCTTTCTTTCTTTTTCCTTTTTCTTCGTTCCTCACGAAATAAAAGACAAAGCCGCAATGCGGGGTCTCCGGGACAAAAGCTTACTCGTATTTACGGTCGAATGAAGTCGACGTTAGATGGTGTAGGTACATTGGCCTCTCAAAGGCCTTCAAGTGCAATTAAAGCTCTTCGAGACTTTCGTGGATCGCTTTAACTCGATCGACTGGTTGGATTGTCAACGAACTCAGTCATTGTTCGTGTAACTTTCTTTAATGGCACCTGCAAACGAAAGAAAGTAGATACGGTAGTTCCCACATCCGGGATAACTGAGTAACTATTTTTCCGAAAAGTTAACACACCTGAAATATAGATAGTTGACAAAAGCGAACATTTTTTTCACGCCACAAAATCGAACGTTTGACCTTTCAGTTTAGCCTAAATCGACAAATCCATCCTGCGATTTTCATTTACATTTAAACGAATCGTTCAATGTCAACAATCTTTTCTTTAATTAGGGATACGTTTAACCAGGACGTTAGTAACGTTAATTGAAAAAAAAAAAAAAAATCGAGCTACTTTTAACGATTAAAAAATATTATGATAATTATCATACTTTTGTTATATTTTATACTTTTTTTTTTTTTTTCAATAACTAAGTAAACGATCATCGTCACACGATATAATCATCGATGTTCGATCACCGGAAAATATAAATGAAGTAAAACAATGTCTGACTCTATCTATTCTATATCACTACATACAAAATCTACTTTAAATTTCATTAAATTTACTGAATCATTTAACACTTGTTCCCAATCACTGAAGCATTAAATTAACGAACCATTGAAATTCGTATAACTCGTTCCAAATCACGGGATTAGTTCGGATCGTGATAGAGATTTGTTGCGACATGGAGTGGTATGAAAAGAAAAGAAGAAAAAAAGAGAGAAGATTTCGAACTCCTTGAGAAAGATCCTCCTCACACACGTGAAAGAAGGTATCACGCTGAAACCTTTTATGAGACTTCTAACCACCAGTACGTTCCTAATCTCGAAATGTAGCCGACTTTACTATGCTGCTAGATAACGCGCGTACGTGTCGGAGTGCACTTCGCATTGAACCGCATGGAATTTCGTTCGAGAGCACAATCGAGACGAGCGGCATGCCCGTTCACCACCCGATCGACACTATTTCCATCGCGAAACGTCGTCTTATTGGATGCTTCGGTGAAATCGATCGTTCGTTCCTATTCTCTTCTTACGACTTAATGCCTCACGTGCAAATATAAGTTCTCATTATCGTATAAGCGATTCAGTAAAAGAAAAATAAAATAAAATATATAGAGAGAATAACAACGATACGAAAATCATTGAAAGTATTGGAATTATTGTGTTGGCAATTAATTGATTGCGGCTATCTTCGATAGATTATTATTTTAAATCCGCGATCGCTTAGTCGCCAACCCAATAAATTTACGATTATAAGACATCCAAGAGGGAAATTGGACAACGGAGGGGAAAAAAAATACTCAAAGTGAATCATAAAACAATGATAAAATTTTTCAGAGACACCGATACGTATTTGTATTTTTGGAAAATTCTAATATTTATGACGCTCTCTACTAGAGGAAGTTACATTTTTTTTTTTTCAACATTTTGCGATTGTTTTCTTTCTATTTATTTAACGCTAGATTTACGGATGGATTTACGGGTTTTGATTGTATATTTATTTTTACAAAAATCCATCAAATCGACTGAGAGTTTCGTAAATCTAGTGTAGATTTCGATCGAGTTAAAATGAATAAAATATAACATCATCAAAATAAATATTTTTTAACTTCTACAAAAAATCGTCGCTGAAAAGGTTAAAAGAGTGCTTTGGCTATCAAAAATTTGTATCAATTTTAACATTTCAATATAAATGGTAGGCAATGCGTGAAAGAATAAATGAATGATTACGGGAACGGACTTTATACGAAAAGCACTTCTGTTCTCAATGGTTTGAATGAAAGTTTCAGCGTTTAGCCGTTAGCTGATTGAAAAGGAAAAGAGAAAAGAGCGTTGAACTCTCACGAAAATGTGAGAGGAAGGAATAGGGGGAGGAGAGAAAACGTAACAGAATGAATAACCTTTACAAAGGTTCAACGATGATTAATAAGCGAGCTTTATCAGTCGACAACTTGTGCTAACTCGTTACAAATTAATTAAGCGATTCGTAGCTCGCGAAAAAAAATATGATTTATTACTTTACGTTATTATAGTTATTCTTGTGTGAACATTAAAGCAGAAGATTGGCAAGTAGAAACATTTTTTAACTATTACGTGCTCACGTATGTATTCAAGTTAATTAAATTTAATTTTACTTAGTCTTGAAAAATTATTAATCATACTTATTTATATATATATATATATATATATATATATATATATATATATATATATATATATATATATACCTTATATCATGATATTTATCATTAATATTACATTTTTTCACAATAATTATAAACTAAGTATGTATGTGTATACGTATTTGTATTTAATAACTCGCGTTATTATTACTTCGTTATCTTAAATACAAAAATAAAATCTCAGCAAAGAATGATAATTGAAAATTTCCAATAACCTTCTTATCCGCTGTAATATGATGAATTTTTGCTATGGCGACAAGTGCGATGTAAGATTTATATTTCGATTTTGTACGACCTGAACGTACCTAGCCATACGAGATGATATTTTTCTCTACATTTTCTATACGTTAGAAAATACATCCTGGTGACTATGTTGGATTAAAAAAGTTCGTAACAACAAAATAGAAATAAAAATAAAATTAAACAAATAAAAGAAAAAGAAGAAAGAAGTAAAACGAAGGTACACTCTTTCTCGATCACTCCCGTGATCGATACTCTCTGAAGCGCGTAAAATATTAAAAAAGTTTTTTAGTAGGGAAACAACGTTACATCCGTCTATCGAATATCACAAATCAATCTTTACATTTAGCCAACAATCACTCTTCAAGCGATAGCAAAGTAACATGTGTCCATAATTCCGATACATTAAAACTTTATCGATTTATCGCGAATAACGAAGTAGTACACTAGTTCGTGTTTTATAAAATATATCATGTAAAGTGTTTTATGTAACGAATGGATCCGATATATTTCTACGTGTTACTTGCGAACGAAAAAGCACTTAAAATAAATGAGAGTCCGCTTTAACAATATCATCGGTGAATAAGCTATTCACGAAAATGGTTAACGATATATACACCCGTTGTATTTCGACTATCAGACAAAGGATAACGTGATCGGGAAGGCGATATACTGTGATTAACGATCGTCAGAAACGCGGACAATGATGTGTCCCCGTTTATATTCTTTAGTTCGTTCATTCGTTCGTTCGTCCGTTCATTCGTTCGTTCGTCCGTTCGTTGGTTCGTCTGTTCGTTGAGTCTTGATAAATATGGCCGGCGTGAAATTGCATTTAAATTACAAATGATATATCTACCTTCTTATTTCTTGCAAAGTTATTTACTGAAAACTTTTCTCGGCGATAATGAACCGCGAGTTTAAGTTCCCACGAGTCGAGAAAAATTTAACAATACGAGCGTTGAATAAAATGAAAATATTACTGACCTAAGTAATTCGTCGATAAGAACCAGAATGACCTTATTCCGTTGTATGTAGGTACGTAATTAAAAAAAAAAAAAAAAAAAAAAAAAGAAGTAGACGATTGAAAAGATTCATTCGTTACTAAAAAAAAGAAAAAAAAAAAGAAAAAAAAAAAGAGGAGAGAGAGTATCTCGAGAAGTATGAATGAGAATAATTTTGAAGAACTGATAAAACTTCTCCTATATCTACAACTTTTCTAGTTCTGTTTTCGTAGAAAATAGGATTGAAAATAAATCCTATATAGAAACAGGTGCAATAAGAGAACCGACTACTCGTATGTCGAACGATTTATCAAGATATCGATCCAATGAGATTTACCTACGTAGATATATGTATAAGGTAGACTCGAGATAGAAAGATAGGAGACACTGCTAGATCTATCTATAGATATAAGAAGAAACACATATACGAGAATTCCATGAATACATCTACGGTTGGAAACCACTACACGTAAAAATCTTGTTTTATGGGAAGCTTTCGTCGTCTGCGAAATTCGAAGGTGTAGCACCGTAACTATAACGTATAAGTTATATCTTCTAATCTTTTATTTTTAGACACGTCAGGGACCTTGGCACTCTCAAGTAATCTCTTCTCAAGACGAACGTTAAATAATATTATAGCTCTGAGAAAACGAGCGAATTCGCGCGAACGTAACGACGGATCTTGAAATTTTTCTGATAAATGACGAGTCAGGGAAAGAGAGCGAGCGAGCGAGCGAGCGAGATAGAAAGAGAGAGAGAGAGAGAGAGAGAGAGAGAGAGAGAGAGAGAGAGAGAGCGAAAGCGAAAGCGAGAGCGAGAGAGAAGCTTTAAATGATTTTTATTTTGTTTCCTTGAGAAAACCCTTCGCGTTTCAAATATCGATTCTCCAAGTTTTATCGTTTTATCGCATAACGTACAAACTCAACTTGAAGATAGAAATAGAATTATAATCTCCGAATGAAATTACACGGATTATCTACTAACATTCGCAAATATCATATTTTCTTATTACCTTCGTTGATAAAAAATATTTATCGAAACAGTCAAAGATTATCAATATTATTTCGCACTATTTTCGCGAACGAATTATATTTTCCATTTTGTATTATATTTTCACGTTTATATCCTTCTAAAATTGATTAAAATATGAAAAATCTACGAAACGCGGAATAAAATTCCGAATATAATTCTACGAATGTTTTTTTATGTTTTTTTTTTCTTTTTTTTCGTAAATGAGGAAAACCGAGTCTGACGTCTCCCGATAGATGAAAGTGGTTTCCCGGACAAGAATAAATTGTAAGTACACGAGACACCGTATCGACAGTGAACAGATTACATTGTATTTCACGTGTTGGCCCGGTCATTCGATTTCCCGGTTGAAGAGGGCAAGGGCCGAACAGTAATAGAAAAGTTCGTTTTCGCGGAGAGTAGATAGAGGGGATATAAAAAGGGTGGATTCGGCTAGTCGGTTGGGTTACGATGTAGCGATCCTTTGAGATTACCTACGGATATTTGGAAATTGTGAAAATGATGATAAAACGATAAAATATGAGGATTATCTGGACTCGCGTTTACGAATATCAAACGTATATCCCGTGTCGATAAATTTTCATGGAAATATGGTTGAACAAATACGAAAAAGCTTTTGCTATACCAACGACTAATTGAATTTTCCCATTAAATTCTCTCTCTCTCTCTCTCTCTCTCTCTCTCTCTCTCTCTCTCTCTCTCTCTCTCTTTCTCTCTTTCTCTCTCCTTCTGTCTCTGTCTATCGCACAAGGTTTACATATGTAGTTTCGCATACATACTCGCGATCGCATCAACATTCGCTTTACGAATCGAATCCCGATGGGATATCTATCACGAAAGGGTTTCAGAGTCCTTTTTGTGATGGTATACAGACACATATACACATATATACATAAACCTTATACACGCAACACAGAGAATTCACAATATAGAAGCCTTTATAGATAAGTGATCACCCCGATCGAAGTGCACCGAAACCTTAATAGATTTAATGCACATGCTGACTAGATATCAACGCTACTACTAACGTAACTATATTAACGTAACTGTACTAACGTAACTGTACTAACGTGAACACGTGTCTCTACTTCGCTAACACTCACCTATATCGATATCTACTTACAAACCTGTTGCGAATCTGCCTATCTACGTACCTAAAGCAGTCACTATTGTTTAATGTCTTATACCGTAGAGATCTTTTTGCGAACGAGTTGATTTTTAATGTTTTTACCTTTATGACAAATATTTGTATACATTTCTTTGTAATAACGACAAAAGCCGAAATATTTATGAAATAACATTTTTAAAAACCTGGTTTACTAAAACCACTGTAATTATGGTTTACTTATTATTTTGATAATACGACTGTTGCTGCGTTATTGTATTTGTCGACTCGCAAGAATATTCTACTACGATAACTATCCAGAAATCTCTTAGATATTATTCATTAATTTTCCTCGCTCTGGCCTAAGCTAGATGCTATCATTTCGCAGCTTTAATGGACCTAATTACACTCCTGTTAAGTTAATCCGCGATCGTAAAGATGAGAAACATTCGTCCATAATATATGAAAATGAATAAATGGCAAAGTATAAAAGTGAACATCGGATACATAATAATCGTATCAATGAAAGTATTAATGTTTGGACTTCATTAATCGTTTCCATAAAATTTTATTTATATTTAATGTAGTATCACACTTGATAATTTGCGTATAGACATTCGTATCGTATTTGTCTGCAAATATATATTATATATATGTCCGAATATCAGTTCAGTTCGAACAATTTGAAATGGGTGAATGTCCAAACAAGGTTTACCTTATTTCATTGTATGGCGTGGGGTGCAAATTGGAATATTTGTTAGCGAAAGGAAATTCCCTAAGCACTGTGTGAAAATAGTG
This sequence comes from Dolichovespula media, assembly GCA_911387685.1. Taxonomy (NCBI): domain Eukaryota; kingdom Metazoa; phylum Arthropoda; class Insecta; order Hymenoptera; family Vespidae; genus Dolichovespula; species Dolichovespula media. The sequence goes on from OU426853.1 coordinate 7,002,617, forward strand.
AAAGATGTGTACGCGATTATGCATGATAAAACTTTATAAAATGTACAAAAAATGCTAACAAATTAACGAATCGTCAAAAAAAGCTGTGGATAATAATATTTATACATAAATATATCAACATATTTATTAAATTATTATCTATTTCTTTTTTTTTTTTTTTCTATCGAATTATTCTTTCTTATAAAAATCAACGTAGAATAATAAACTCTTCTGTATTTCCTTTCTCGATTTAATTACTAAAGACATCGTAAATATATCGAAAAAAATATTAATTAATTCATTTTAAAACGAGATATTGAAGATGTCGATAACGATACGTATAGAGAAGATTTAATGGTTCTTTGTAGGATGTATATAAAAAATCATTTGAAAAATTTTCATTCGACAAGTATGATCGATCGTTTACACGTTTTCTGGTCGCAATTTTGATCGATCGAACGATCGTAGAAGGTTTTTCATTCTTATCAAAAGTTTTCCTATAGAATTCGCGAGAAACGCGAGACTGGGATTGACAGAAATTTGATGTATCGCGTACGTCGATCAATATACGATCGCAAAATTTGCTATGAAGAATGCACGATAGTTAAACGATCGATGACCTATCGGACTCGTCGATATAATACTATAACTATTCGATGCTCGAGCGATTGGAAGAGAACGATTCGTAAGAGAAATTCGAATGATTATAACGAATTTTATCGTGCTTTTAAAATCCTGTTTATTGGCTAGAAATAAATTATAATGAAAAATCGTGTTAGAAGTTTCACCAACGTTTAGGTACTTCATTTTCCTTGCTGCATATGTACCAGTGCCATTATTTTCGCTTTTCTCGATTTACTTGAACGGAAAAATATACGAGATTCTTACACGTCATCCTTCCTTATATCATATCTCGAATATTGTGAAATATACTATTATATAATAAATTAATAAAAATTTATATATAAATATATGCATGCGTCTATAATTAATCTAATTATTATTAATATCGAATGTAGACAAGTTTAAATTCATGTAGGAGATATCAAACGCGAAACGTTCGTTTTTATTCAAATTCGAAATTCTTAGAATATCGTTCTTCAAGAATATCATTATTTTGATTTTTAGGCGCCCGCCAACTTTAGCCGGTGTACCGTCAAACTTTCAAATTCCAAAGTGTGTAACTTCAAAATCAAAATAGAGATCCCACTAACTTTCTCCAGAAATGTATAATTCCATTGGCGGACCAAGATCAAAGGAGAGCAACGAAAACCACGGTCCAACCATAAACCGAAAGAGTAAAGTTCTCAAGAGTTCTAGTTCGTCGGAGCAATTTACCGGCAATTGGAGGAAGTTATTTTATCTCTGGATTACTAAACTATTTATAGATAGAGAGAAAGAGAGAGAAAGAGAGAGAAAGAGAGGGAAAGAAAGAGAGAGAGAGAGAGAGAGAGAGAGAGAGAGAGACAGAGAAATAGCGAAACTTTGTCTCTAAGTTTCCGACCAACCAAATAGAAACTAACTATCCGCAAAGTCATCGGATACCTGTCATACCGACATGCTTTTTTCACGAATCTCTGAAACGATGTCTGAAAAATCCAACGAAAAAAAAAAAAGAATGCATTCTTCGAGTAAGTAAAAATTTCACTAATAGTCACAAAATTACTCGTTGCGTAAACGTTAATTATTATAGGTCTTATATTCATTACTGGAATGACCAAAATAAACGAATAAAAAAACCATAACAATCTATCACATATATCCCAATCAATGATCTAATCACACTTGATCGATTTCGAAAGAAGATCGATTATCGATTAAAAATGTACTCTAAATAAAGATATTACCGATATACGTATATAATAACCCTAATTAACTCGTTTAGGCGATAATAACGCGGAATGAATTTTTTTCGTCCATCAAGTACTCGTATTCAAATTCTATAAGCACCAAATTTTGGACACTTCGCGAATATTATCCTTAAGAGTTAGTAGAGCTTAACAAGACTAAAGGAGGATAAAGCATGATAAGGTACACATAAGGTAAGAGAAAGAGAAAGAGAAAGAGAAAGAGAGAGAGAGAGAGAGAGAGACAAAGAGAAATGGAATATACATAGTAGATACAGTTACATACGTTTACCCGTGCTACCTCTTATGCATTATGCACGTTCCTACGCTCGGTTAAGTCGATATGGCAGGTGCAGCACCAAGAGAAATGCATTAGTTGCTAGGACGAAGGATCTCGCGCTAGCGAGGACACCTAACAACGAATTTCTCTTCCTTTCACGCATATGTATATTCTCTCTCTCTCTCTCTCTCTCTCTCTCTATCTCTCTCTCTCTTTCTATCTCTCTCTCTCTCTCTATCGTTCTGGTTCGACCGGTTGACGAATACTAGGTGCCATTTAGAGGACCGAGTACTGTTTTGCTTTCCCATGCTTTGCGGATTTCCCAACTTGCTTTCCCGCAGAAAAGAGCGTGACTCCAGGCTCCGAGACACGGCTAATGCCTTGCCTCACTAACTTACTGAACATTTCGCATTATGGAATTGCAGGTAGAACCACCGA
>OU426853.1:7010160-7080160 GCA_911387685.1 Dolichovespula media
AAGATTATTAATTTTTTAATTAAATATACTACGGCCTTTAATTAATTAATAGCCCGTTTAATTTTATCGTAACAAAACGAAAGGAAAAGTTTTCTATATAGATGAGAAAGTCGCTGTTTCTCCTGGGGAATAAGGAAGTATCAGGAAGATAAAAATAGTAAAGTTTACCGTCCAGGGAAAAAGGAATCACCCCTGTAGCTTGATCTCCGAGGTCTCGTATCTACCAACGAACGAAGGCCATATAATTTTTAATCTCACACGAGACCCTTATACCTATGTGTATATAATAAAAAGGAAAAACTTTTTATCTAACTGATTATACACTATCACATATAGCATTTATAAGAGTCACGTTAAATATGTAAAGAAAAATAGGATGGTATATCGATGAAAAATAATACAATGTAAATGAGAATGAGATTTCGTTTAGAAATCGATCATACGTTGTGATGATCGTTAGATATAATAAATTAAAACAAGGAATATCTCTATAAAATAAATTACATTAATTTAAATACTCTTTACTAACACTATGATCGTTATTATGTCATACCTTACCCCATTTAACTTTACGTATTTCGTTAATGAATCCAAAATGTCGGACGTCTGTATGACGTAATGTTCATCCCAGTTAAAAATCGTTCTTCAACGACGTAGACAATTTGGAACGAAGCGAGAAATGAACGAGGGAAAGCGTGTAATATCGATAAGCTGTGTAGTAGTATTAAACATACTCAGAGTTATATTTCATTTTAATCTCATTTTTTAATTCTTCTCTCTCTCTCTCTCTCTCTCTCTCTCTCTCCCTATCTCTCCATCTCTCTCTCGTCTACTGTATTATCTTCCTATTAAATGCGTATTTAAAAAGAATGAATTTATCAATGTGAGAAATGCGTTTTAACGATAAACCCTTAGAAATTGTCAAATTTAATTCTATCTATCTGTCTGCTAAGAAAGGACACGTAGGAAAGATCACGTTTGAGAGAATCAAGAAATCACATAAGACGAAAAGGGAGAAAGAGTTCGTAAGGTCGAAAGGGCAATCGTGAAAAGCAACACGGAGAAAGCAGGAAATAGCATTAGAGTGCCGAGTCATGTTCGAAAAGGTGAAGAAAGGAGGGGAAGAGACACAATACTCCGCTGACTATACCTTGTGATTACGTGGATGATAATTGTGCTTGCGAACAATGCATTTCAAAATTACCGCGAACTTGTTACATACGAATGGACGACGAGATATACACATTTATTCATCGCTGGATAGTTCTTAATGAGGTCGATAGGTATGACCAATTTAAGGTAGAAACGTATTAATATCACGTCGCGTGATATCACAACGCTGTTACGTGATCTCAATGTGATACTGGTTGAGTGTAAATCGACTATGCATTTTTGTTGTTTCAAATTTCTTGTAAACAAATTATAATCACGTCAAGCAGATCGCATCGTTACACGTACTACTTACTTACTTATTTACTTGTATTGTCAGATGCGAAATCACGATTTCACGTCTTATTAGAATTTTCTTGTCGCGTGAGCTCAAAAATGGAAGAAACTTTTACCGTTAGCCTTTCACAAGGCTATTTGGTTATTATTGTTCTACGAAACTGTGCATTTTTCTTTTTTTAATTATATCATCATCATCATCATCATCATCATCATTATCATCTTTAATAATTAAATCGTGCGAAATCATCTTTAATTATCTTGAAATAAATAACACGATATCTACTAAAATGTTCTTGTAATTCTTTAACTAAATGGTTATTAAATGTTATCCCTTTTATAAGTATTCATTTCGTGTAAATAAATGAATTCACATATTTTATTTGTAAAAACGAAATGCTACATGATTTTCCATATCATTCAATAAGTAATATTAATCCGCTTCTACCATTAGTCTCATCATAATGGAACTATAATTTATATCTTTCAATCATCTCATATACCTTTTAACGAATAAACATTGAAATATGATAACGATTCATTGTCATTGTCTTTTTCATTCATTTCGTTTTCTATGAATCAAAAGATATCATTTGTTAAAGAAGGTATCTCTTTTTTTGGGTATATCGTTATCTTTATAGAAATTGAATAACGATTCAGAGTCTCGTATACTCTATTCCGTTGCTACTCTCCTGATACCATACACATAGATGTGTACATATATACATATGTATATATATAAATATATATATAAATATATATATATATAAATATATATATATATATATATATATATTATATATTATATATATATTATATATATTATATATAGTATATACATATATATTATATATCCAAACAAGAGTATACAGAGATAGAGAGAGGGAGAGAAAGAGAGAGAAAGAGAGAGAGAGATAGAGAGAGAGAGAGTGGGAGAAAGAGCGAGCGAGAGTGCGCGAGAGGCAGATAGAAACAGATATATATATATATATATATATATATATATATATATATATATAGAGAGAGAGAGAGAGAGAGAGAGAGAGAGAGAGAGAGAGAGAGGGAAAGAGATAGAAATATATATCGTCGTATCTAACGGAGAGTCGAAACTCAAAGCTGGCTTGAACATGAAGGAGGAGAGAGAGAGCCCACCTCGTTCATCCCCTCGAGACTCTTACTAGATATGCAAATATTCGTGATTTAACAGGAGGTGTCTCTTATATGCATGCAGATCCGTGTAACCACCTTGAGAGAGAGAGAGAGAGAGGGGGAGAGAGAGAGAGAGAGAAGAGAGGTGCTTTTCAGCTCAGCGTTTTGCACCCTTCGGATCGTCGTCCACGGAAATTGAGGAGACAATATCGCAGCTGTGACTACCTCGAGACAATTAGTACGACGCGAGGCGACGTAGAAATCTCTCGACAGTCTTTGTAAATTCGTTCTTTCTCTTTCTTATTTTCTCTCTCTCTCTCTCTTTTACTCTTTCACTCACTTTGTATCTTTATCTCTCTCTCTCTCTCTCTCTCTCTCTCTCTCTCTATATATATATATATATATATATATATATATATATATATATATCTTGGTTTTTTTCTTTTTATCACGGATTGCGGAATTTCGTTCGACAAATTGCGTTCCATGGCTGCTCGTTAATGCGCTCATCCTTCTCTCTCTCTATCCCTCTCTCCCTCTCTCTCTCTCTCTCTCTCTCTCTTTTATTTATTTATTTATTTTTTGTTTTATTTTTTTTAATTCTTTTGTACTTACTTCTTTCTTTATTTCAAACTCGTCGTACAAATCAGAATGAACTGAAAAGATTTTCTTTCCTTCCGACTTTTAAAGAACGTGATTAAAATGATTCTTCTTCCTTGCTAAAAGAAAAACCTCTAAGTCGACAACTTCAGTAAATTCCTTACGAAATAGGAACGCTTTAACGATATCTAATTTTAATTCACAAAAAAAAAAATTGTATCTCGTCGAGGAGGTAAACTAAAATTGGGTGACGACGAGAGGAAAAGATTCCGACGCGAATGGTATCAGCTTTATTAATTAGAAGTTTTTTTTTCCTTTTCGTTTTCTTCCTGTTTTTTTTTTTTTTTTTTTTTTTCTTTTCTTTTCTTTTCTTTGCGAGCGAGTTTCTTTCCAAGGGAGAATTAAATGCAAGCTTTTACTCAGACGTACATTGTGCAATATTTATGAACTTATTCCGTCACCCTTGCAGACGATGCCCGTCAATGTAAGTACAAACATTATATTCTTTTGGTCAACCTATATAAATGCAAATACGTTGCACCGAGAAAATGAAATCTTTTAACTCATTCATCTTGTTTCGTTTCAAACCACGGAGAAATGTTTGTAAATGTCATTCATATCGAAGCCATTGTTATATATTAACCGTTATAAATAAAGTATATAAGGTGTTTAACAAACAAATATAATTCTTTGCGTACTGTAATTATTTTGTTAATTTCTTCTTGGCACAGCTTTAATTTTATCTTTTCTGATATTTCATATCTCATATATTCGCGTACATAAACGTACGCTTTCAAAGCAAAATTTTTTTAATAAACCTGTTTCTTAACGATTTGTTTCATTATGAAATATTTGCTTTATTATGGTCGCTCGAGAGTTCTAAACACAAATAATATTATTACGATCTCTCTCTACTTTATAAACACTTTTGTACAAAATATAAATATATTGTAAACAAAAATCAAATCAATTAATAATGCAATAAATAAATAATAAATCAAATTATATCGATAATTATTTCATTCATTAATTCGAAATTTTTCTCCTCTTTTCTAATCTTCTTCATTGAATCAGCCTATAGAACTTTCCTATTAGAATTTATATATTTTCCGGCGCATTCGAAAGATTTAATTAATTTGATTGTTACCACCAACATTTCTTAAAATCTCTATTATTTTCCTTTAAATATATTTTTTAGTCATTCGATTGTATATTTTTCACTGTGCTCAAATATATAATTTCTTTATATTTGAATATAGAAATATTATTCACGTTAATGAAATAAATGAATAAATACATATATGTATATCCTATGTACAAGTATCATAGCTTAAGTTTTCGATGTTTATAATCCAGAGAATAATTTGATACGTGAACTGTAAGAGATTATTAAATGATAGAACATATATTCGATTTCTGACGTGAGTATACCGAACAAGAAGGAGACATGGTTGAGTAGCTTGTCGGGGCTGAGTATACGCTATTCATGGAAATTGAGATTGGATCTTGAAATCAACGATAGGGTTGCCGTTCAGGTGGTAACTATAAATCAGGATCATACATCACGATGCTACGATTCGCGCTTCCATCAAATTGATCGAGCCATTAGATCATGGAAGGGACAAAGGACCACGAAGGATATTAATTTCTCACTTCGTTGTTCTATCTAACTCGTAGAACGAACTTACAATATACGAGACTATTTTGTATTTTCACGTGTACGCCCGATGATCGAACGAAATGTTTTAATAAAATTAATTATACTATAAATTAGAATATCGATAAACGATATAAGTATCACTGGGAATAATCGTAATTTAACGAGTACTCACCAAAAGTAATTGCGTCGTAGTAGATTATAAGACAGAGTTCTTTCATACGTCCTCTCTCCTTGACGGTCTTCTTGAAAATAAACTCAAACGCAGGCAAAGGTCGAGCGGTCCCTTCTCTCAGTTTATTTTGGAGACCCCATGCGTTGCTCGACGTTTCATTTATAACGAGGAAATCTATTGTGTCATATGTACATACATATGTACCTTTCTTACGCTTTGCTAAATTATTTACATATTTTTTGTATTCGTATCGACGAGAAATAAACGCGACAAACGTGTATGTATGTTGTACATATGTGTATTAGAAATATGTGAATAAATTGATATTAGAATTTTCGATGCATTTCATACAAGACAATATGTGTAACATATTGATGCAGTGATTAGATACGATTAGAAAAAAAGGAAAGAAAAAACAATTTCGAAATGCATGGAATTATGCAGTCGATTAACTCGATAGTAATTGCGTTACATGATTTATAATCAGATAAGTACCGCGCGCCAGTAATATCGATTGCCCAGTTTTCACCACGTCGAGGTTTCCGCATGTGAAGACCTATAGAATAAGATTAGAATAAGCCAATTAGTCGCCTATAATGAATTTTCCATCAACTAAATTTAACTCGATCTTTTATTTATACTACGAGTGGTAAAAAAAAGAAAAAAAGAAAATTGTGGAATTAATCCAATATCTATTTAATAATTCAACAAACTAATTTTTAAGTTATCAGTCGAAATATACAAACAAATTCTACATTTTACATTAGAAAATAAATATTTCGTTCAAATAAATATCTTGAATTAATTTATCATAAATTTTCGTAACCGTTTAATCCTCGTTTATATTTACATATAAATTAATAATTTCTATCTTATATAAGTTAGGATCAAACTCGATCTATCGTTAATTATACCATTCAAGTTTCTATCATTTTACGGAATAGGATCGATATCAATGGGATAATACAATTATGCGTATAACGGCCGATTTTTTAAATCTGTTCATTACTTATCGCTCGAAATGTGTTTGTGAATTTAACGATAAGTATGAAATAAATATGAACGATAATGCATTGCTGAATGAGAATGTCTGAAATACGGAACAGGAGTAAGAGGAGATTTTCGATCGTTCCTATCCCCACCTATTCTCGCTTATCCTCGCCTGTCCCCGCTTATCCCCGCCTATTACCACCTTTAACGGTAACCAAGTCCATAAAGTAGGATCTTAGTAACATAATCGCAGGATTTCCATATTTACGGTGAGCACGCTTATATTTCATGGTCAACCATGCATGAAAAAACATTTGAACATCTTTGCCTATTCTTTATCACTCTTTTTCTCTCAGTTTTCAAGCATTTAAAGAGAATAATTCTAAATAAGTAGAGTCATCGTTAGAGTAGTAAATCTCTTTCGTGATGAAACCTTTTCTTTCTTTAAGACTTCTTCGTCTGGATATTATTTTTATAACAATTTATGTACAATGGGTATATATAATATATGTACATATACATACATACATACATACATACATACATACATACATACATACATACATATATATATATATATATATATATATATATATATATACAAATTGTACATAATATATAATTGTACATATATTATAATTTTAATTATGTACAATTTACTAGCTCCATCTAATTTCATTTTACTCGATTATGGTAATCTTTAAAACGCACAATCCTTCTTATCAGTTCCTTTGTTTTTACGTACTCGTCCCTACAAATACTTATTGCAATTTATTCTTTAAACGCATTTTATTAATTTAGATCACAAGATATCAATATTATATTTATTTAGAATATGAAAATTTGAAAATCTCTTATATCTTCCAGTTTATCGTTGTTATTGGTATCTTCTACAGGAAATATCTCTATATCAATTTTGTTCGACTTCTTCTTTTCTTCTTCAATTTTTCTTTAGAGTGTATATACATGTATATATATATATATATATATATATATATATATATATATATATATATATATATACTTGGCAAGTGAAAAGTTTGAAATTCGTCTTATCATATAATCAACGGAAATGGGACCGACAAAAGAAATAAAAAAGTCGTAAATATGAACTCAGCTGTTTCAAAAATGATATCTCTTGAACTACCTCTTCATATTCTTCATGCTCTTCGGATAACTTTGGTTCAGACTGCGACTGTTCCGACTGCTATCGATTTAAGTTTTTATACGAGAATTTAAAGAATCTTTTTATATGAAATATATATCGTCCTATTGTATTTTTAGTTCATATTTTGTTCATACTTATTGCTGAAATCACATATACATATAAAGATGCTCAACAGATACATATATAGTTGCAACATATATAGGTACAATATACGAGCATATATATCATTACTATATATTATTATATTTCATTACACTATATATCATTACTATATTTATAGGAATAATACAATACAAAGATAACAACTCCTACAGTAGAAACATCGAAAAAAAAATTGTATCGATCGTATAATGTGGAAATAAAAAATAATATAACTCACTAATTATTATTTTTGACCTAATAATCGACAAAATCTTAGTCGCAAATTTATATACTTAATATTTATCCATAAAATTCTACTATAACCAAACCTATTTATACGTGTAAGTATTATTACTAATCTAAAGTGTTAGTACTTCGATGTTTAATCAGAATTAGATTAGATGGATTTTGAAAATACATCGAAATATGCAGCCATTCACGCGATAATGCTTACATCAAATCGGATTTCGATAGATAGCAGGTAATAGAGTTCCAGGTCTCATCACGTGAACGTTATTGCTTTTGGAGACCCACGGATTGACGATGCTTCTATTCTAAAATCCGCGATACCGTGTTGACACGCCCCTTACCGAGAATTAACATTCCAAATGCTAACTGGAAGACAGTTCCTCGCTTACGGATAGCAGGACCGTTGCAACATCGGAAATTTCAATCAACCACACTATTAAGCACGACTGTTCGTGCTTTTCGAATTTCGAAAGATAAAACGTAGTCCACGATAGGACCTTTAATCTCGAACACCCACGTTACATTAGCTAACCAAGAATTCTGGCTACCATCGACAGCTACATACACCACTCTCTAACACGACCGATCTTCTATTCGAAATTTCGAGCAATAAAACGAATTTCATGTTAAAACTTTTAATCGTACTAACGAACACCCAAACCTGTACCCGCCGATCGTACATGAAATATAAATAAATTGAAATATTGAATGAAAATTATTTTATCCCCATCCAGAAGCTCAAATTAAGGTCCTTACGGAAAGAGAGCCGATCAGCCATGGAATACAAACTTGCAAATTAAATCGGATAGTGTACAAAGACCAGGGAAAAGTCTAAAGAGAAGAATGAAACAACGATGCAATGAATGCATCGAGTGCAAGCAACCTTTACAAATGGCGACTGTCGTATTATTTCGTAGAAAATATATTTTTATAATCATAATACTTGTACAAATTTCTTAATTATTTAATGGAATGCGTTATTACTAATATTTTTATTATAAATAATTATATTCTTCGATGCAATGTAAAATAAAGATTTAATTTAAATGAATATGAATTAATCGAAAGTATCGTAAACGTTGCTCGTGGACGATTCAGCTGTAATTTAAATTTTACGTGCTCACCCACGCACGCACGCACGCACCCAACCCAGCGCAGGCCAGACAATATAATGAATCGTAACAAGTGTGGCAGATGTTTGGGAATCATTTTATCCTTTCTCCATTCAACCGAGCTTTCCTTCTACGATATATATTCATTTCAATTAAATGCCTGGACATTTATGCAAACTTACTCGACTAGTGTATACTCAAGACATTGAGTGTTGTTTTAATAAGGATATAAAAAAAAGAAGGAGAGAGAAAGAGAATATCATTGAATATCAGATAAATATGCATAACTAATCTTCGAAAAGGACAGACGATAAGAGAACGTCTCAAGAAAATTTTAAAGGAGATGTTGAAACCAGGTAATTTTATTGCTACTCAAAGTCAAGGATCGCTGCACATTTTACGGAATGTTTTCTTCATTTGGAGAACCTGAGTGAACGAGAGAGAGAGAGAGAGAGAGAGAGAGAGACAGACAGAGAGAGAGAGAGAGATGCAAATATCGGCAAGATCATTGAAACACAGTCCACGTTCACGTCTAGAATATCGCAAATCGGTGCTGTTGAGTAGGAGTATGGAAAATGGGAAGGATCCAAGAGCGAACACGTAACGCTCGTAAAAGTGAAACTCGTGAAAAAGCGCTCGTTAAATCATACATTTTTCTCGGCATGCTGTTATTTCCCCTCTTCCTCTTCATTTTTTCCTTTGCCCTTCGCAATGCCCCACGAATGTTGGATATTATTTGAAAGCCCACTTGACCGAATTATTTCTTCTCTTCTTGATGGTAAATCATTCGAAAAATACTGCCCATCAAAAAGTAATCGATGTACAAAGTGAATCAATAAAGATATTATTAATAATGACATATATATATATATATATATATATATATATATATATTAATAATTTATAATAAATAATTACAATAATATAGAGATAATAAATGGTTATAGACATAGATTAATTTGATTGAAATTAGGTCGACTTATTAAATTGGAAAAGAATTTATTATAAGAACTATTAAAAAAATAAATAAATAAATAAAAAAAGTTAACTTCGACGATTCTGATCCTACTTGTATTCTTTTCAAAAATAGAAATAAATACTGAAAGAGCATCTGCTCGCGACAGGGAAAGCTAGTGAGTTTACTTGCATTTAAAAAGAGAATAACAAAAAAAGGTCCTGGAATTCTTCTTGGTCGACCTAAGCGTCAAAAAAATTAAGACGCTTCTTTTCTTCTTTCTTATTTTCTCTTGATAAAGAATAGCAATTTTTCTCATAGCTGTATATTCGTGAAGAAAAAAAGCGAATCAGAATGTTCCTCCTTCCTTTTCTTTTTCTTTTTCTCAATCCCCTACGAGGAAAAATAATTTATTCTCTAGCGAACGCTTTACCTACCACCTTTCTTTGTCTTTCAAGGCCACTTAAATTACTTATCTCAAGATAGCAATACTCTCAGTCGAGATACAAATATCTAATCGTAACTAATAACTCAACGACTTAAATTATCATATAAATTCGATCGCTAATAAAAATATACCAATTATTCTCCATACTTTAACGGCAAGATCAAAATATGGAATATTTTAAGTCATTTCTATATTATCACACGTTTCATGAAAATAATGAAGAAATAAAAAACTTGCAAAATGAGATACGAAAATATATATATATATATATATATATATATATATATATATATATATTCTATTTATTCATTTTCATTAGTTTTTATTATTTTTGTTTTTGTTTTTTTAGCTTCACCTGTTGAACTAAATAAAAAATTGTATAGTTATAATATATGTCAAATATTTTTCGGCAAACACACGAGTTTCACTTTTTTACGGGCTACGTGAAAATACATAACCGATGAATATTTATATCATATTAGACGAAAAATACAAGATAAAATATAATGTACAACGATTGCGGTATTATTTCGAAAGCATTTAGTTAGACATAGGTCTAACACATGGGACAGATTTCATCTTAGCAATGAAGAGAAGGAAATGTGAATGGATGATAGTTCGCGAATAACTCAATAGTTTAACCTAGTTAACTAACTAAAGCAGAGTTTCTTGGTAGAACTTTGATGATAAGGACCAACCTCCGTTGTCGAGCCTAAAACAATGAACGTTAGCCAATAGAGAAGTCAAAGCTAGAGTTACTTACTAATAGCAAGCTCTAATGGGAAACATACTAAAACGATTCACCAACCGCTCTGAAATCATCAAATAGATTGAAACCAGTAATAGTTTAATTCAAAAACAGTTTGCGTTTATACATATGTACCTGTGGAATTAAATCACAAGTAATATTATAAAATAGAAATTTGTCACGAAAAATATCAAATAATAATATCGTAAGATGAAACTTCTACTAGAGAGCAACGAAGTTGCCTTCTGATAACTATGTGTGTATATTTATATATATATATATATATATATATATATATATATATATATATCTCAGCGATAAAAAATAAATGAAATAAAGTTTGTTTTCGTTATTAAAAGTGAATGAAAGAAGATCGAACGAACGAAATAAAAAATATTTATAACACAGAAATATGCAAAGACTTTGCCTTGGTATTCCTATGATAACAAAGGATCGCAAAAATGGAATTGAATTTTGCATAACGTAATACCCATACACGTGGATTCATCTTTCTGAAACGAAAACAAAGTTACCATTTTTACAAAAATATATATGTATTTCATAAAGTCGGATATAGTATCGTTATGTATGTGGATTCACACGTATATACATATATGTATGTGTAACGACCAACATGTGGTATATCTAGATGGTATTGATTATCGAATAACGATATCTGTATAAAGCTTTTATTTCGTTTCGTCGTGATATTAATTAAATTTAAGAAAAAATTTGTGATTAATTGTGTTGACTCGTTGTCGCTCTCTCTCTCTCTCTCTCTCTCTCTCTCTCTCTTCCTATCTCTGGTACTGTTAAATTAATAATTAAACGTAATAAAGAGTAAATTAATTAATAACATATAAATATCATATAAATATCATTATTTTATGAAAGTGCATATTTTAACCTTTTTTGGAAACCTATAAAAATATTGAATAATTCTTTATATTCGATTGTTATTTCATTCGAATTATTATAATTGTGATAAATTTTATTGAATGGTCGGATCTATTTTCATCTTAATTAATATAAAAATAAACGATATTATAAATGAATATTTTAATAATTATAAATTTATTTTCATAGATAGGTTCCCTTAATATATATATATATATATATATATATATATATATATATATATATATATATATATATATATATATACCATTACATAAACGAGTTCACAGAAACGAAAGACATAGATGTCCACTTAAATCAATCGTTAATTAAATCAAATTTAGAACTATGAGATGCAGAGAGAAACAGAAAGAAAAATAGAGAGAGAGAGAGAGAGAGAGAGAGAGCGAAGAGAGAAATCACTATTATAAGAACATGGAAGTGCTCCGGCAACTGGACAAGCGGGCAACTGTGAGTATACTTACGTTTTACTTTGACGTTTGAAAAGAGAGAAAGCCATTTGATACGTCTCTACCATGTTTACTAGAATCGTCCTGTGCATTTGTATTTGTTCAAGGATTCTTTGAGTTCACTCTCTTCAAAGACTAGTAAATACTAGTTTTCCGTTTTGGTAAAGATCAATAACATCGAGGATCACTTTTGCTAATAACTAATTTATAACTAGGAATAATAATTAATAATAACTATCTTAGTAACAGTTAGAAAAATGCTTGTCGAGACAAATTTTATTCACCGATGAGATTTTATTTGCGCCAAGCACAAAAAATGATTTAATTTAATTACTGAGAAATCGATTTTAATGATTCATCCCAAAGTCGAAATACTTTCGAATGAACAAATTTAATAAATAATATTCCAATACGAGATATCCTTTATAAGAAATGGAATTAAATTAGAGATAGGATTGAACGAATATCGCAATTGTGACCAAAAGTAAGCGAACGTTCGGGTTTTGCGTTTCATTCAGAACAATTTTACAGTGTCCAGTTAAAATTTTTAACAGATATAAAAGCGTATTTATGCTTTTTTGGGAGCGTTGACTGGTGAAAGTAAAAAAAAAAAAACGGATAAAAAAATTCTGTCTGCATAGATGGAACAAAAATGTTTTTTTTTTATTCCCGGCATGCAGGAACAGCGTAGACGAAAATGGATTATGAACCATAACACGCGTTACGTGCTAACGGGCTTTCGTAGCATAGTATGCTATTCATTTTACAAGCATATTTTCACCTACATTTTTGTCTTCCACTAGCTTAATAAGCATTAACTTAGTTTATCATTTGCCTATATTAATGCAATGATTAAATATAATATCAACGTACTTTCTTCAATTCCGAATATTTATGAAATTATATGAATTTCTGAAAATTTTGATAAAAAAAAAAAAAAGGTAAATCTTCGAGAACGATGTCGTGTTAATTTAATAACAATTAGTAGCCATATTCGTTTCAATTCTCAACATTTGTTCTTCGCAATCTTCAATGAATCACGAAATTTCATAAATTTCGACAAATTTTTCTTTCGATAAAAAGAATTCTGGAAAATACACTCTTCACATCGTACAATTACTGCTTTTTGCATTTCTCATATGTTCCAATATATTTCTGACATATGTCTTTCTCGAATATTTTTTTTTTTTTTTTTTTTAAACACGACATAAATGATTAACTAATATATAGAAAGAATTATTTATATTTTTTTATAAACTATCATATATTTTACACTTTTTTGTTGTGTCTAATATTAAAAATATATAAAAATTCTAATGATTAGATATTATATATTATTTATGTGTATGTGTGTGTTTGTATGTGTGATTTATAAATGTATGTATGTATATATATATATATATATATATATATATATATATTTATAGAAAATATGATAAATTTACGAATATTTTTTAACTCCAAAAATTATAATTACATTAATTATTAACAATAATATTAAACATTATTATTATTACGTAAGTAATATCTTCTTACTTAATCTAACAATAAGAAATATAGGATGAGACAAAAGATACGTTTATTTTCGAATCGTCGATGAAGCAACGATATTATTGATTTCAATCTTACATTAGTCTGCGGCACACTTTTCCTGAGGTTAAATCGCACAGAACACATCTTGCTATTTTGATGTAGAGTACAAGAAAGCTTTCAGCAACTGTTTGTTTTTTCTCCCTCTTTGTCTTACCTCTTCTCTCTCTCTCCCTCTTTGTCTTACCTCTTCTCTCTCTCTCCCTCTCTCTCTCTCTCTCTCTCTCTCTCTCTCCTTCCTTCTGTTTCTTCGACAAGCAGAGTACCGGGAAAACGTACAGCACTCAGTAACACGTTTACATTACTACCTAAGACGACGAAGAGGTTACTCGAGTATCGATTTATAGAAAACGGGTCTCGAATATGCGGCTTGTCGATTGATACAAACTGCAAATTTTTGTTTACATACGACTTTCATTTCTTTGCTTTCCATCATAGCCGATAAAAAATATAGAATCCTTTTATCTCGAATAAAAATGAAACCAGCGATGCGATTATTAAAAAAAAAAAAAAAAAAAAAAAAAAACAGAAAATAAACTTCTTCAAATCGCCGAGCAAGCGGTGACTATTGTCGAGTTTCTTTTCCATTCTAGATTTTTGAAATGCTTAAACGAGCTGGAATATTAAACGCTTGAAAAGATTGTAAGAATCTGAACGTGAGGCGCTTACAAATGATCAAATTATGCGTGTCACCTTGGCAAATTCGGCTTAGCAGCATCCGTGATCCGTGAAAGATATGACGAAGATAGGAAGGAAGGTATCATAATATTTAACTTGCAAAAAAAAAAAAAAACATTCGCCAAAAAACGTCCCTTAGCTAAAACTTCCTTGCAAATTTTATTAAGTAAATACGATTTATGTGTAAAAACTAAAAGTGCATCGGTTAAATAACAATTCTGTTGATATTCGAAAGAAATTTCTTTTTAATTTTGGAATTCTTTTCTTTCGAACTCACGCTCACTTGTGTACAAAAACAAATGTAAAATAATTATTAATAATAGATAATAATCATTGCGAATGTGAAATAATTCGTTTTTCAATGCGTAACATCTCAAAATTCGCTCGAACTTTTTATTATTTAAAGTATTGTAGAAAAAAGAAAAAAATAAAAGAAAAAAGATAGGAAAAGAAAAGTAAACAGAAAAATAAACGTCTTCTCTAAAGAATTGTATGCTTTTCATCTAGTGACGTAAGATTCCTCGATCTTCCCTCTTGGAATTTCCAAAGGGATAAGTCCAGACATTTGTCACATTGCACAAAAGCATTTGAGAAAAATTCAAACTCTACATATCAAAGAAAACCAGATACGATAAACGGCTTATACGAATTTGTTATTAAAATTACGACTTGCGTTTAAACATAATCGATTATGAAATGAAAAAAAGAAAATAGAAGAAATTGAATAGTTATTATCTTTAATTGACAAAAATTGTGATAATGTCTTTTCGATCCGATTAATAACAAGGCAAAAAGAAAAGAAAAGAAAAGAAAAGATAATAACAATGAACTAACTAAAAAACTTTTGTTTTCGAACTACTCTTCTTCCTTGTCGTTCAATAAAACGTATAAATTAATGAAATTAATACTAATTATTAAAACGAAGTGAAATTAAGAAATTAAATTATAGTTTGCATTCTTATCGAATCGATAAGAAAGCTTTTCAAGAAAGTATAAAAATCTCATATACAAATTTCATTTGTATGAATGACGTTCGAATAATTTAAGAGAAACCGAACTGGTTCTTTGTACCATTCGACGAGAAAGAAAAGTAGTTTTAAAGGGGAATAGTGAGAATCAGTGATAACTAGACACCCGTCAACTTCATTGTCACGTCCCAAAGAACATTTCAATGTCTTCGAACTCGCGTAACGAGAGTTACTGTATAACGAGATCATCTTTATTACGGCTTGCTTTCTTGGATATTTTCATCTAATTAAATCGAATTATATCAAAAGAAATGAAAATAAATAATTTTTTTTACAGTTTACCTTTCTCTTATTTTTTTTTTTTTTTTTTTTTTTTTATAAAACCTCTTCCCATCGTTAATAATATTTAACATTAGTTAAGTATTCGACAAAGTTGATCAAGATACTATTAGATTTTAATCGAATTAATATCAGTCATATTAAGTTTTTATTTGATTAAAAAACAAGTGAAATAAATATAATTAGGTGTTACTTGATATATATATATATATATATATATATATATATACATATTTATAGATACACACGCACACACATACACACACAAAGAAATTTGCAAGATAATTAACATTAATTTCGGTTTCATCCGATTTCAATAAAAATATAATAAATACAATTATATGTTAATTTATATAAAGAAAGTTTACATAAAGAAAATTAAAAAAAGAAAAAGGAAACTAAACGTAAGAGTAACTTACACAGGACGTGTTTTCCTTTCTACGACCCAGCAACGACTGATGCCCTAAACAAAACAACGAAGGAACGAAACAAAATAAAGAAGGAACGAACATAAAAGAAATAAAAACAAAACGGTCGCCAACGGTAACGATAACAATAGTAAACATTTATCTAAATATTTTTCCTTTTATTCTCTTAATAACAATATCTAACAAAAACAGAACGTGTTAAAAGTTTCGAGAATTTTCTTGGAATGAATAAGGATTCATTATAAGATCGAACAAATCATCTTTGAATTCCGCAATCAGTCCTAAATTGTGTCGAAGGGACTCACTTGATTCTTCGTTACCGTCGACAAAAATTTCCTTCCTTTCATGAGGGGAATCGTATGAAAGAAAGCTATAATGGTTTTTTTCTTCTTTTCTTTTCCTTTTTTAGGAACTGCTCGGTCGCAGCACGTAATCGCAATGATATTAGACTCTCATTCAATTTGGCTAATTGTGAACGAACCCTTTTTCACCTCCCTTGAATCCTAATGCAGTAACTATTTCGTGCGTTATCTTCTTTGTTCCTTTATATCTCAAATACGAGATAACTTTTATAGAACTATACTTGAAATCGCATTTTGCAAAAACACTTTTATAAGTGTAACCATCGTAAAAATGTGATTTTCCTATTAACGATAATAAGAGAAAATAAAATTTATTATTACGCACGTACGTACATACATACATACAATACAATACAATACAATACAATAAATACGCACATGCATTTGGCGTGCGTTTAATTTTATGAATAACGATCAAAACAATTTCTAATCGTTAATATTATTATAATCATATTCATATTAGAATTGTTTGAAAAGTGAAACTATCGGGAAAATCTTTATTTTTCATTAATTGTTTGAATTAGAGGGTAAAATATAAATGAAATATAATGTACATACGTATATAAATATTATATACGTTTGATATTATGAAGCCACGATCATGAACGTTTTAATCGTTAGTACGATCATTAACATAATCGTTATTACCTTAGGGCGATATCGCCTAATGTAAAAGCCTGCACTTAGCGGATTCTCAAAGGTTATTTCATCGATAGGCAATTACAAAGACCATCCTATGCGCATCTCATATGTAGGTCACCGTGATGACATTATGTGCAGTAATAGTAATTACTCGAACCGGAAATGGAAGAGAGACGAAGAGACCATTTCCGTGGGGCCATCGCAAATCGAACGAGCTAGTAAATCTGATGAGCGAATTAACCACGGCAGATTTAATATGGCTACGAATTGACGCGTTCGATCATCCGTATAATTAATAATCCTCATATTTCTTAATTTGAATTTGAAAAGCATTAAAAAAAGACGATTTACATCACGAGCATATTTATACGAACGAATTAATAGATTCATCTTGCCCGAGAATAATAAAAGCTGTTCAATCAAATGAAAATATCTAACTTAATGGAATCCTCTTTTTAATTTCCTTTCTTACCTCGATTAAATCCTTAAAGATCGAAGAAAACAGGGGGAAAAAACGTAATAAATCGAAATAATTAATCGAATAAGAAATAAATTATTTTCGTGTACTTAATATATTATTTATTCGTTTGTGTAGATTCGAGACATTTAATGTACTTTAAAAATAGATATAAATCAAAGCGATACGACAAATTTTATTGTAACAACAATGTCACATAATATCATATGAAGAACATAATTATCACAATTAGGATATATCTTATTATAATATTTCGATTACTTCAAATAAAATATACAATAATAATAATTTTCTTTGAAATTTATTATCTATTCGGAACAACACCTTCTTCCTATCAAAGTTAAACTAAACTTCCTAAACCTGTCGTATACGTTGAGATATCCTTTCAAGTGTATCAAACTACCGATAATCCCTCGCCCCCTCCTTCCTCTTCCTTCCAGGTGCATACTTCGTAAGTAACTATTACCAAATTCTCTTAGCTAGCTATATAAACTTCCATAGATACATAAACGCACATTTAATACGAAGAAGTGTTAGCCGATGAGTAACTCGTAACCAGTCATTTAACGAACGGATTAAATCGATTCTCTAGGACTTAACTTTGCGTTATACGGATTCCTGAGCTTTTCTATACTCAAAAACGCTCCCACGTTCTAGAAATATTCGAGATGCTGTCCTCGTAAAAGATGGCTGCTTTGTATCACGCAAACCATAACCACCTCCACCAGGTGTTTCTAATATGAAGCTATCCTGTAAAATATGAGACTACATTTTTTTACGTTTTTTTAACTTTTTTTACTTTTTTTTTTTTTTTTTTTATTATATCGTTACCTTTACATTTTTGATACTCTGATGTCCACATTACTACTATTACCTGCGATGTTATATGATCTCGTAATACAAAAATAATAATAGGATATTCTTGTCGTTATCATCATCATTATCATTAACATTATATTATTATTATTATTATTTTGATACGCCTGTGTGTATATATATAATATTCTAATGGTCATACTCCCTTTCCTTCTCCAGATATTTCTTTACTTTCACATTTTTTTCTCTTATATTTTTTTTCTTTAAACTTTCGACAAATCAATCCTAATTACACGCGAGTATTATTTAATTCTATGACAAAATTTATAGAAAACTTTTTATTTTTGACAATCGATTGCTTTCTCAAATTCAATTTGACATTAAAAGAATGAAGAAAGAAAAAAAAAGTATTGTAAATGTTCATAGATATTCCTTTCGAATATAACAATTAGGTACATTACTTTTAAATTTTCAAATAAACAAGAGACAAAGAGAGAGAGAGAGAGAGAGAGAGAGAGAGAGAGAGAGGGAGAGAGGGAGAGAGAGAGAAACAAATTTGTCGTTTGTTTTCAGCAACATAATTTCTATTCGGAAGTAGGAGCGTTAAATGAAAAGCCGAGAACAAAATGTCTTAGAGTGACTATGAAAAAAAGAAGGAAAGAAAAGGAAAGAAAAAGGTAGATAGAAGTAGAGAGAGAGAGAGAGAGAGAGATAAAGAGAAAGAAAGTAGCGATCTTTTGCTGTCGCTACTCCTGCACATCAATCGTGGGAGCTTGTCGGACAAGACTGTATAAGATCCGCGAATGGAGATGCGATTATTGCTGCTCTGATAAACCTCAAAGCTTTTACTACTCGTGTAGACTCGAATGGACAAGTTGAAGAAGAGTCTCCGATGCTGAATCGTTGAGTAGTAACGTAACTTACTCGCGAACTTACGTAGTTTTCACACAAGTCGCTAAGAAAGAGTATAACGTAAAGAGAACTTCATAATTGGAATGAAAAATTTACTGGTTAATGAAATTTCTCGACGATCCGAAAAAATATAATTAAGCAAAATTTACGAGAATACTGCTTTCATTTGCATTAAAATAAGAAAATAATAAATTAACCGATACAATTGTTTATAAAATTATAAAAATAATTTCAACGTTCATTCATACGTTTTCAAAGAAGATTCTAATTTTTTTCTTGTTTCTTTTTTTTTTTTTGTTTTTGTTCCTTTGAAAAAAGGTAGACTACGTAAACGTCGATCGTTATCTAATAAAAGACATATACTTTACGAAAATGATGTCGTTCTTTGTGCGGAAACGCACACACATGGTGGCTCCGGTGAGATTTTTAAGAGCAGACAGGAAAGCAGATCGTATCTACCGAGATAAAATCTTTACGAGGCTATATAAAAACCCGAAACGCTGCTGTCTTCCCTATCTCTCTCTCTCTCTCTCTCTCTCTCTCTTTCTCCCCTTACATATATATATATTTTATTTTCCTTACTCCTTTTGCTCACTTCTCATGCGAATTTTAAAAAATCTACGTCTCGAGAAGGCTCGCAAAACTATTACTCTACGAGTTCTTACCATTTTTTGTTTTTTATGCACTACATTGAAATAACACAATACATATTTTATTTGACTACTTTGGATAGCTTTATCCTTTTGACACTAGAAATTCGACAATTTTGATATATGTTAAAACAAAAGAATTAACTTCTTTTTTGTTATATTTTAAAGAAAAAAAGATGGTGTTTTAATATTCAAAGCTTCAATTCAATATATCTGTGAGCTCGAATAAACGAAATAGTGAAATAAATTGAAATGACGTATGGAACTATGAGAAGATAGAGAAAGTTTAAAATAAATCAAGGCGCAACGTTTCTTCGGTAACCGTGAAAATTGACTATTACGATAAAAATAGACTAGTCTTACCCCAGTGTGAACGGGCACTGCAGTTTTCGGGCCTAAATTGATCATTCTACCATCCATCTTCCTAAGAGTATTTTTGCCACGAGCACCCGGTAAACCACCCGCTAAGCCTGGAGGACAATGGACTCGTCTTTCAGTTAATACCGACAACGTCATTGGCGCCCTAAAATGAAGGTAGTCGAAATATAAAAAGTACGTTTTATTTTAACTTTCGAATCCTCTGAAAAGTTCATCCTCGTATACTTTTACTTTCACATTGTATCCACAATTAAAAATAATTTCTTCAAAATACTTTTCAACGTGCCTGAAAGTCATTTCCCGTATGACACCATCACCACCGCGATGTGCACCCTCACCGCCGGTTCCAGGACGAAGAGAAAATTTGTTTAGTATCACCGGATAACGTAGTTCTAATATTTCTGGATCGGTAATACGTGTGTTGGTCATGTGTGTGTGAACGCCACCTCTACCATCCCACGTTGGACCCTTTATATTATACACGAATTTCTATCTTCATTTCTAATACATTATTATATAGATTTTGATGAAGAATAATAGAACAGGTAGAAAAAAAAGAATTAATAAGCGTAATGTCTTACAAAATATTTGATTCCTTGTTTAGAAGCATTAAAAACAAAACAAAAAAAAAAAAAAACAAAAAAAGGAATAGGAAATAAGAAGACATAGAAAAATGAATTGCTCGTTATATAAATGAAATAATTTATAATGTATGATCCTCTTACAGCTCCACTACCGCCAGCAACAGTTTCGTAATAACCCCATTCGACTGTACCAAGTGTTATATTGTTCATACATCCTTGAGAAGCAGCACAAGCTCCGAAAGCTTGCAGAACAACATCAACGACTCGTTGAGAGGTCAGAACGTTACCACCGACTACAGCAGCTTCGTCAGAGGGATCCAAAAGAGAACCCTTGGGAATAATAACTTTGACAGGTTTCAAGCATCCCTATGGAAAAATAAATCTCATAAATGTTTTGAACAGGAATGTAGAGATTATTTGTTCTACGTTATGTTTCTCACTTGATTCAATGGCACGTCACGTCCAACGATAGATCTGAGACAATAAATAAGTGCCGAGAGTGTTACAGCACGTGGCGCATTACAATTACCCCAAACTTCATATCCAGTGCCGCTAAATAAAATTGATAGGAATTTAGAAAATTTCAAACTTCGTAGATTTATGAATTCAAAAGCTAACGAGTAAGACAACGTGTTTAAACTCACGTGAAATCACAAACTGCTTCACCCTTCTCAACGTCAAAGTCTAATCTCAACTTAATCCGGCTACCATCGTCGAGATAATCGACGGCAGTGACGCTGCTACTCCCACTATCCCGAAGTACTTTATTACCGACCAACTTCAGCATATCTCTAACAGCAAGTTCGGCGTTCTGTTGAATGTGACCCATGTACGCTTGAACAACGTCAAGGCCATAAATATCGATCAGTTCATTCACCAATATCGTTCCCTTTAAACGAATAACGAACGCATTAGAAAAAGAATTATTATATCACACACACATGCGCGCGCGCGTATACATTTATAATATAATATATGTACATATATCACAAAAAGTAATATGTATATAAGTTTCTTTAACTTACTCTGTGATTAGCAGCTATTTGTGCTTTAAGATCGCTCAAATTATCAGAAAGATTTCTGGTGCCTGAACTTCCTGAAATCTTACCAGGTTCCATCAAAGCCTCTGTTAATTCCTTCTCCCGAAAAATACCTTTATGAACGAGCAGGAAGCTCTTAAACGTTGCACCTTCCTATCGAGATAAATCAAATGATCGTGACACACAGTTCTTATTTCGTCTGTTATAAATAAAATGTTGATTTTACTTGAATCAATGTAGTCGAATGTGGTGGCATCGATCCAGGCGTTATTCCGCCTATATCAGCATGATGACCACGACTGGCCACAAAAAATACCGGTTGTTCCATATCCCTGTAAAATTTATTTAATCACAAATCGTTACAGAGTTAAATTCTCGGTCACTTTTTAATTGCAAATTTGAATAATAATGATCGATAACTTGCCTATAAAATACAGGTGTTATTACAGTGAGATCTGGAAGATGTGAGCCACCAGCCGAAGGATGATTAGAAAGTATCACGTCTCCTCGTGTAAATTTGCCTTTAAAAGCTTTCATCTGATATTGAACTGTTTCTTGCATAGCACCCAAGTGAACTGGTATATGTGGAGCGTTCGAAACAAGACCACCATCTGGACCAAACACAGCGCAAGAAAAGTCTAATCTTTCTTTGATGTTCGTCGAAATGGACGTTCTTTGTAAGATTCTAAACAGCGTATATATATATATATAAAAAAAAAAACGTTTTGGTAAATCGTCCTTATCGTAAACATCCTTAAATGAATTTTAATAAATTTACCTTCCCATTTGTTCGGCGATGCTCATGAAACGATGAGAAAAAATACTTAGTTGAATGGTGTCCAAATCGGTTGTAACTTTCGTACGAATTCCTTTGCCAATCGTAATTTTGATATCTCCTTTTGATGTAATTGATGCTGTACAATCTGGTTCTATTAACAGAGTACTTAAACTGTCCATAATAATCGCTGGACCTTCTATAACGTGCCCTGGTAAAAGTGAGCTCAATTGAAAAACTTTGGTGTCTTGATATCCTCCTTCGAAGTACACCATAGACGACTGAAACGTACGAAATTTTTCAATAAAATTAAACATTCATTTCTATATAAAAATAAAGAGATTAGTGCTTTACTCATCTATTTTAGACATTAATAATCCATAAAATTAATAAAATAAAACTTTCAAATCAATAGCTGGTTGTTTTCATCGATTGAACAAATTGTTCATAAATAAACTTTTCAGAAATAAATTTTTGTATAAAGTAAAGTTTAGTTATTATAATTAATCCAACGGTTTCATAATTGGATAAAAAATTAGAAACGAATAGTTTACTCATCTCTTTAAACATTATTATTATTATTATTATTATTATTATTATTATTATTATTATTATTATTATTATTATTATTATTGTTATTGTTATTATTCTATTGATTATTAAAAATAGAACTCACTTTTTCTGGTATTGCAGGTTTAGAGAACGAAGGTAGAATTTTATCCTCAGTTATCATAGTCCTTCCTGTTCCACGTACTCTGATATCGTTTACCAAAATCTTTCGATTAGGCATAGTGAATCCAAATTCTGTTTGATATCTGCGATAAATTTAAAGTTACATCGATTCAACGAAAGTGTATAATCTATACATAATCTATTGCAAAATTATAACATAAATCTAAGAACCTCTCTAAGAATGTCGCAAGAAAATCGCCGTGTTTTGGTGATTCCGAAGAATTTTTAGAATCAAGTTTTGGTGAACACATTAGAGCGCAATCGGTACCTTCGTAACGTAAATGTAAAAATGATTCTACGTGTATCTGAAGATGATCGAAACCTTGTTGAACCAACTTCTTTCTTGCTCTTGCTGCGAGAATATCTAAGCGTTCATCCAATCGTTGAAAAGAACCTAAATCGACATTTTAACATTTAAATGAATTTATTGTTAAAATCTGGTAGCTTGAAATCTTGACGTTTAAACACAATTACTTTTTTCATATATCTCAGCACTAGGTTCCTGTGCTTCTTCCACGACATCAGCCAAAGCCATACCATATGCGGACAATATTCCAGCATATTTGTGAACAAAAACGGTGCTCATACCGAGTGAACGAGCGATAGCACACGCATGTTGACCACCAGCACCACCGAAACACGCTAAAACGTGACGTGACGTATCGTAACCTTTAGCCTAATTGAAAAAAAAAATGAATATTAATATTAAATTTTAATATTAAAATTGATTAATTAATATGAAAATAATACTTGTGTTAAAGCACGAATTGGTCGACACATCGTTTCATTAGCTACTTTTATAAATCCCATCGCAACTTCTTCGATCGTCATTTTATCAGATTCAGATCTCAAGCCTTCATGTATCAAAAACTCATTGATCTGTAATAACATCGAAATATTGATTTTTAGATCGTTCCGCTCGTAAAAATTTCCTCGTAAAATAAAAAGTTTTATGAGTCAACCTCGTTTGTAAGTTTCTCAAAAGCTTCCATCGTCCGAGGTTTGTCCAAGGGTTCGTTCTCGTTAGGACCAAAAATCTGTGGGAAATATTCAGGAAGTAGCCGACCCAAGGCTAAATTTGCATCAGTTACTGCCAACGGACCGTTTTTTTTATAACAAGCAGGTCCTGGATGGGCTCCAGCACTTTCAGGTCCTACTTCGAAAAGACCCGACCTGAAGAAAAGCATTGATCCGCCTCCAGCCGCGACAGTATTCACGTCCAACTTTAAGTCAATTTAATTTTTTAATCCAACTGATTATTCGTCATGATTATGCATAATTTTTGTTTATAGTAATTGTTATGAAAAATAAATAAATATATATATATATATATATATATATATATATATCAGCTATTGAAATAAGTATTAAAAAGCAAGGAAATTTGGAAAGATTATAAAAAAATTTTTTTTTTTAATAAACTGTATAATAAATTATTTTTTTAAATTTAATTAACAAATTATTTTACTAAAACAAATTTATTAATATATTGAAATTCTGCGAGCACGTGTATTGAAATGTTAAGCGAGTAGAAATTTTCTTCGGACAGAATATGGTTTTACGTTGTGAAATTGTTATAATTATCTTTTCGCTCTTTTTTTTTTTTATATTATATACCTGAGCCGCTTGTATCGTTACACCAGCCGTGGTGCTTTCGTAAACGTGTTCGTAACTTCCACCATAACGACTAACATCGGTCGAAGTTCCTCCCATGTCGAAGCCAATTACAGGTAAGTCAGTTTCTTTACCATAAGTCGTCATGGCATATCCAACGACACCGCCTGCTGGACCAGACAATATGGCTCGTGATCCGTTAAATCTAAATTCGAAGAAATTTTATTAAAACAACTTGGACATTCATTGTTCCCTATAAGATCGGACTTACGAATTCATAGGAGTTAATCCACCATCGCTTTGCATGAATAAAACGTTAACGCCTTTCAAATTGTCTTTAAATCCCGAGGAAAATCCCTAGAAAAGAAATAAAAAAAAATAAAGGAAAAAAATCTAAACCAAAGTTACATTTTTTACAAAGAATTGTTTTATTAGATGATATTATTGACATCGTTTATACCTGAAGATATTGTTTGATGTGAGGTGTCAAATAAGCATCAGCACAAGTCGTAAATCCTCGTGGAACGATCCTAGTCATTGGCATTACTTGGTGAGAAAGAGATATTTGAGAAAATCCGATTTCTTTGATCAATTCCCCAACTCTGATTTCATGATCAGCATATCTAAAATATGATTTATCGATTATGAACAAAATAATAATACATTCAACAGCACAGAAACGCATATAAAGTATCCTTTTTCAATATATTACGCTGACAATTATGAAAACTGACGTGTAACTGTGCGCCAAAACTACAGCGATGCTTTCGATCCCCGATTCTTTCAATTCTAACAAGTCTTCTTTCAATTTCTCTTCATTCAATTCTTGCGTTACGAACAAATCTTCTCCCGTCGAGCCTTTCACTTTTCTCCAAGAATCTTTGACGAGTTGACATTTTCCTGGCAATGCTGGTACCACTCTGCATCTTACTTCGACTACTCTCTTATACAAAACTTCTGGCGTTACTATTTCCTGCGATGATAATCGTAAATCTGAATATCGAATAAAAATGTACAAATGAATAAATAATTATTCTCCAATTATACCAACCAAGTCAAAAATGTTTGGTCTCGCCTGATTGCCAATAAAAAGAAGATCTTTGAAACCTTCATTTATCAATAACGCCATTTTAGCACCTTTCCGTTCTAATAACGCGTTCGTAGCTACCGTCGTACCCATTCGAATCCAAGCTATCTTAGAAGTGTCCACTTCACCATTCATTTTCACTCCAGTTTCCTAAAATCTTATTATTCGTCATTATTTTTGCAACGGCACAGATGAATATCTATAAGTTAAAATTAATTTCTCCACTGAAATATTATCTAATGAAGCAAAAAGGGATTACGAATTATTTCGTAAAAATTACAATATTTCAAACGAGATATGACAATCACTGGTTGTGTTAATAAATAATATAAATATAAATACATAATATAAGAAACATATATATATATATATATATATATATATATATATATATATATATAAATATAGCGATGAAAATAAATATACAAATCTTAAGCACCTGTTCGAGTATCCTACGAATTCCTTCGCGAGGTGCATCCTCGTAATTAGCAGGATCAACGGATAATAATTTCATGACTCTAATTTTCCCGCCAGGACATCTCGCGTAGACGTCAGTGAAGGTGCCGCCACGATCGATAGAAAATTCAAAACTTTCTTTATCCATGTTCACCGTTCTAGCACCAACAACTTAATCGTCAAGAGTTCACCTCGTTCGTTCAATGGCGTAGAGAAAAATCTAATTCAAATAATTGAAAGAGATAACGAACTGAATATATTTAGTAAATCGTCGTCGATGTGACTGATAAATACTGATATCTGCTAAACAAACGTTTCCAATAATATTCCACTCTCTTCAAGATTTCGCGGTGTTTTCAAATTTAAATATTTTACACCATATTACTTTTATTTACGAACGTATTTCAATTATCATCGCGATAACGGACGATCTATCATAAACCGTTACAATTTTATCTTTTCAATTATTTTCAGATCTCCCACATTCCGAAGACACTATCTAAACGAAATAATTTTCCATTAACATTGAGAACGAATCGACGAAGTAA
The DNA here is from genome assembly GCA_911387685.1 of Dolichovespula media. Classification (NCBI taxonomy): domain Eukaryota; kingdom Metazoa; phylum Arthropoda; class Insecta; order Hymenoptera; family Vespidae; genus Dolichovespula; species Dolichovespula media. Next base: position 7,037,443 of record OU426853.1, read on the forward strand.
TATATATTTCAACGCAAAATGTAAAATTTACTTCCTCAATTTAGCAACAACGTTCGACGTTCGTTCGGTATTTACAGTCACGACTGTTCTGAAGGCTAATCATACAGTTTATTTCACAATGCTCGTGACTCTCGCATTAGACGTACAGTCAGTTCGAGTTTATCTAGCTACGGAGATTAATATATCGCGCACGTACATACTATTTTTCATTTACTATGGTAGATAAAACCAAAAAGAAACAAAACAAAAGAAATTAATGGCCGATAATTAACGAAGAAAAAATTATATTTAATTTATAAAAAATAATATGGTACTTACGTGACCACGCGAATTTTACCGATCGAACTTGCCTTCGAAAGAGTAACACTGAACGACGCTAACCACGCTGTTAGAAAGCGTCGATGTAGATACGTATATATACGTTTGACGAAAAGATCGTTCGTCAGTTGGTCGCTCAAGTTTTCTTGATTATATTAGGAACAGTCAGTTACGTAATATCGGCGTAGTAGCGACGATATGAAATAATCATGATAATATTCAGCAATAGTGATGGGAAGAAAAGTAATCTCGAATGTGAATGAAATCGTTATTCCGATCTAAATATACTTAACGTATACTCACCTTGACCTAGTATAATTTAAATATAATCTAATAAGAAGAATATTAAAATACTTTCGAATGATTTACATTGGATTTTTTAATTAATTAATACTTTCGATAATATCAATCTCCCAAGTATAATTAAATATTCGATTACTTTGATAATAATATTTTGTAAGTTTGGAAGAAACGTAGAGATATCGTTAGATAATTCAATGAGAACCACTGTATTCATACGGAGGCTGCGCACAAGTTTTTAGGAACATTTATTAAATCGATAGTATGTAACCGTGAAACTTTTGAGTTTGCGTTATTTTTAATTGAAAGTTTGGTAAAAATTTTCAATAAAAGAAGAATAAATGAAACGTAATTTTATTTTAACCGAGGTGTACGAATTCTTTCGAGAATGCGTTTTAATAATTGATAAAATTTATTTAACGAAATACTTACGATGATGCTTTTAAAAAATATCAGACTCGTATGTAAATGAATATGCAATCTTAATTATACCTACGTCATTTTAGTTCTTCCTTATCTTGCGAATAGAACTCGTAAGTGTTTTTGATCGAGCATGGCTGATACCACGTCATATCGATGCCATTAAGTGTGCATCGTTTGATTTTTAAGATCATACCAAATATCTCCAACATACTAATTTATTAATTTAACGAGTAATATCATTTTTCATGGTTTACAAAATATATCTCGGTATCATTTTATAACAAAATTTTCGTTTTCCTTTTGGCAAGGGTATTCTCTCACCATTGTTTTTTGTCCTTTTAATTATATATATATATATATATATATATATATATATATATATATATATAATAAATTTTACGAACATTTAGTTTTACGATTAATCCCTTGAGCGCATTAAACACGATTAGTCGAGACGAGAACACCTAATTAGTTTTTTAATCACCAAATAACAAATTTCTTGACGATTCTCGAATACAAAAATATGTTCACAATTTTGGCAAGAGGGGGGGGGGAGAGACAGAAAAAATGAAAGAAAAAGAGAGAGAGACAGAAAAAAAGAAAGAGAGAGAGAGAGAGAGAGAGAAAGAAAGAAAGAGAGACAGAGAGAGAGCGAGAGTGAGAGAGGGAGAGAGGGAGAGAGGGAGAGAGAGACAAAAAGAAAGAAAGAGAGAAGGAATTCCTATATCCGTACTGTTTCTTCGATAATGTTCTTGTATAAATCATCCGTCAGTTTCACGTACGTGCCCGTCCGATCGAGGAAGTAAATTGGATCTACCAACTATATGAATAACATGTGATAAAGAAAACTTGATAAAGTTGATTATTAAAAAACTAATCGATCCTATTTTTACCTTTGTAATATCGTAACCTTCGCGTTGAAGATCCTTCTTCTTCAACTTATAGGTACCTGTTAGAACGACGTTAACTATATAGAAAAATATCTTGAACAAAGTTTCAGTGAAATTTAGTCATTAAAGTTACCAGTCATGGGTAATTTCGAGAGAACACGAATGAAAAGTGGTCGCGCGTAAGTAGGAAGCACCTTCTTCACACCTTCAGCTAATTCCTTTAAATTTAAAGATCCTTCTGGATCATAAATGGCACCCATCCCAGCCTTACCTTCGTTCCCAGGTACCTGTCAACAATAATATCTCATTAGAAGATATTTCAACAAATGATTGTAGTATCAATAGAAAAGTTTATGTTATGTTATTTGTTTTATTGGTAAACGGTAATTCATTTTTATTGAATAAACCTTTAAAAAGCTGCACGATAAACCTTTCAAGAAATGTTTTGAAACAATATTATTACTCGCTAGTTAATAAATATTAAAACGGAATTAATATAAAAATTACATTGTTATAAACTCTACGATCACATACAGTTAAGTGTTAATAAGGAAAAAAGGTCACTCACTTCGACGCCATAAACGACCGTATCCATGAGACCTATGACATTACTAACAACAGCCTCGACTTCAGAAGTGGCTACGTTTTCTCCACGCCACCTAAAATAGGAAATTATTTGAAAAGTTAATACGATAAATCAAATTAAAAGATGAACATTGAAAATACATACCTGAATGTGTCACCGGTTCTATCTTTGAAGTAGAAGTATCCCAATTCATCCATAACCAAAATGTCACCTGTTCGAAAAAGGCGGTTAAGTCATGGCGTGGATGATTTCTCAATTGGTAGTACAAAATGACCGCTTTTTTTTTTTTTTTATTTTTGTCTTATGATTTCAACCGACCGGTATTGAAGACGCGATCACCCTTCTTGAAGACGTCACGTATGATCTTCTGCTCCGATGCCTTCTGATCGGCGTAACCACTGAAATCGTTCACAGCCTTCCGTGGATTAATTTTTCCAACGAAGATACCGGGCTCTCCTGAATAATTAAGAACAAAGAAACTAATCAGTTATTTTGATCGATTACGAACTTGTGAAAATTATTTTCAAAATATGTAAGTAAAGTAAAAAGAGAAACTATATCTGACTGTCACTTAATTATGACGATGATTTAAATAAAACCAGATAGATATTCAGATCGCAATTTGAAAAATGTTAGACCTTTAAATATGAATATAATATTTAATCATTCATATCATAATTAATAATTCATATAATATTTAATATCATATGATATCATCGATTGCTTAATTAAACGAAAAAATATTGTTACTATTAACGTACCAGGCTTACATGGTATGCAAAAACCTTCAGGTCCTCTAATCGGTTCTCCGGTTTCTTCATTAACTCTTAATAAGGTGACTGGATAGAGATTACCAGCGAACCTTGGCACAAATCCAACTGCACCGACTCTATTGTCGATGTTCACTACGACGTGAACAGGTATAATGAACACAGTACGTCTAATTATCCGTCGAATCATTTCATTAGGTTCGTTGGAAAAAAAAAAGGAGAAAGAGAAAGAAAGAGAAGAGAAAGAAAAAAAAATAGAAAATAAATTACCGAGATTCGAGTTTCCCTCGGTTGCACCATAAAATTCACCGATCTGTTTAACGCCAAATCTCTCGACGAAGGGCTTCCAAATTTGTGGCCTTAGACCATTCCCATACATGAGTCTTACTTTGTGTGTTGTGTCATATGAACTCGGTGGAACAGTCAAAAGATATCGGCAAATTTCTCCTATGTACTGAGCTATCTAAAATGAAAATGAAATATATTTGATTATCTATGCATATGCATATACATACATATATATAAAACATTGAAAATTCTAATATTATTTATTGACCGATAAAAAATTATATAATAAAATATATATATATATATATATATATATATATTAAAACTGATAAACTAATGTGTTATAAGAAAACTAAACGTTTGATATCAATAAAAATATACAATACTTACGGTACATTCGTAATGAACGCAATCGGACCAAAATTTCGAGGCACTGAAACGTCTACGAAGGACAACGGTTATTCCCGTGAGCAATGGTTGTCCAGCCCCTATTATACCTCCAGCCGTGTGATAGAGAGGTAAAGAATTATAAATTCGATCGTCTGAACGTAGAGCCAACATGGAGTATACGCCATAAGCCATTAACATATACCTGAAGGAATATAATTATTCTATAATATTATTCATTTTAACGAAGAAATATTTTGTTATACATTTAATGTACCTGAGATTATTGATAACAGCTGCCTTTGGCATTCCAGTCGTACCAGACGTATAAATGTATATCAATTTGTCTCGTGGATTACCTAAAGCAATATCTTCGACAAGAGGTTTTGGATCTACACTAAGGATTTCTTTGTTTAGATCGATTGCTCCCTCTAATACAGATACATCTTCGTGTTCCGACCATTGAAATAACATCAATTCTGGTAATTTGTCTTTTATATCATGTACCGCTAAAAAAAAAAAAAAAAAAAAACAAAAAGAAAAAAAAAACAGAAAATTAAAACAAAACGTCGATTGTACTTATTAATATTGTCCAAGTTTTATGATATTTAAAAAAAGTACTTTTTCTTCATGAAATATATTCATTACCATTATGTAAATAATCTAAATATGTTTCTAATACCTAATAAAATACGATAGTTAGCATTATTGTCTTTTTAAATGGGTCATTACTATTATTTGAGTTTTTCAATATATTTAATTTTGTTAGTTTTCTTTGCTGTTGTCGTTGTTGTTTTTTTTTTTTGTCGAATATCTTAGGACATTTGTTTGAGTTATAGATTTTCCAATTTATTAAAAAGATAAGTTTCTCACCGTCCTTCAGTTCAGAGCCAAAGATAAGAAACTTGCAGTTTGCCGTTTTAATGCTATGGATCAAAACCTCCTGTCGAAGATTGGTGTTGATGAGAGCACCAACGAAGCCAGCTTTGCTCAGACCCAACCAAGTTCCAATGTATTCCGGACGACCTTCCATAGCTAGGGCCACGCTATCCCCCCGTGAAAGTGGTCGCATACGAAAATAACGTCCTATTCTGTTACTGAATTCTTCGAGCTGTAATATAACGGAAAGAAAAGAAATAATAATTAGGTAATTAAAAAACAAAAAAAAAAAAGAAAATCATCAAGACTAATTAAATATAATAATTGCAGAACACTTTAATCTATAAGGTATTAAATCCGTACCTGTTGATAGGTCCATTCTTTATCCTCGAGAATATAAGCTACTTTCTCAGGATGACGTTCGACCAATCTCGAGAATACCCTAGCCACTGTAAATCCTCGAGTTTCCCACCACCATAAAAGTATGTTCACTCGTATGAATCTAATGGCACCTCTGTACGAAGAAAACAATAGAGAGAAAAGAAATAATAACACAGTTTTATTTATATATATATATATATATATATATATATATATATATATATAAGATTATATATTACTCATATATACATAGATGATAATAATATTAAGATGCAATTAAAAATATTCAATCAAACGAATATTATTAATCCTCGTATGTTAATCGTTTTACTTCGTAAAACATCGCAATTTTATGATATCCAACGATATTTACAATCTCTTACATTGATAGAAATGTGCTTGTCGATAGAAAACTAAATCACGATCATGGATAATTTCTATATCAATTGCATACATCCTTGGTCTCATAGAGGTGACTATATATTGTGTTCTAAAAAAAAATGAGGTGAGAAAATGAACGAATCACGGTCACGAACACGAGTACCAGAATGACGAACAATCCTGAATACACGGCTTCGTGCTAGCTAGCACGACATCTTATCCTATCGATGTAAATTGATTAATTCCATGAGGAGCACGTGCGTGCACGGCTATCAGAGCGACGTGTATGAAAGGTCTCTGAGAATTTTTCTTTCTTCTTTTTTCACCGAGATACTTGGACTTTGAAAGGAACATATCAATCCCAAAGAATAAATGTATTCATTCATTAAAAAGTTCACATGTGAATTTACATTCGTACGCGTTTAAACTATTATTGTACAATAGATAAATGTACCTACTCCTGTTCTCTTGTTTTTTTAAGTCTATAATTTGTATCAATACTTTGTTATAATTAGCTATACATCTTGGTGATAAAACCCATACACAAATGCGCAAATACTAATTTATATACATGCTTAAATGCATAATTGTATCACATGACCGACTACGTTCCTAAAAAGGAAAGTATCAGTTTTGTTTTAGAAACAAACAAAAAAATTAAATCAAAACAAATCTAGTTGTCTAATTTTTCTTTTTTTTTTAAATCTATTTTTTTTTTTTTAAGTACATGGCATTAGTGAAAAAAAGTAAATATGTATATATATATATACATAACAACATATGTAGGTATATAGATTTTATTTTCTATCTCTATCTTTCTTACTATCAATACATTATTGACATAAACTTGTCTCAACAACACTAAAAAAAAAAAAAAAAATCCTGCAATGAAACCTGCATACAAACTTAATTATTTATATAAATTCTATTTACAAGAACATTTCTATTGGTTCGTCGAAGGCCAATGATTGAAAAGCAATATAAATGTATCTTCACTAACACAGAGAAGTCGATATTTTTTCTTAAGTCATGCACATATTATATGTAAAGGATCATTGCAAATGATTCTCAACGATTAAGGCCATCATACGCATTCCATGCTTTTTTTATTCACGCTTCTTTCTACTCGGCAAACCGCTCATTTAATATTCTCCTTGGAACGTTATTATATAACGCTATTTTTAATAAAACAAGGAAAGTAGAAACAAGAACATAAATGTTATCCTGCTTATCACTTCATCATTTTTAAAAATTCGTCGAATAAAAATCAATGATCATTAATCGTGTTACTTCGATTTAAATTAATTTTAATTATAACATAAATAAAAACTTGTTTGTTAAGTTGAACAAATATTTGTTCTCCCTACCCCCTATATACCTCTTCGCAAAATTGTAAAAAGCACGATTTATTTCGAATATTCTGTATTTTATAAGTGTCCCTGAAAGATTACGCCTTTGTTAGCGAGCTCGTTTCTATCAGTCGACACTAGCCACAGTTCCCCTACCAACTACGTATTCACCACGATTAAATAGAGCCAAATGGAATAACGAAAGACGTAGAGGAGAATAAGTTTCATCGTTGAATATAGTTACTCTGAAAAATAGTTATCACGAATATTTATTCATTGTTTATTTACACAAAAGCAAAGAAAATATTTTATAAACATTTTTAATAATGAGGTATTAATCACGATCTTTGCGGTTTCAAACAAGTTTCGCCATCTGCAGCAGATTACATCCAACGGGAGGCAATATAAAACTGTCAATGTCAACTGAACGTGTCCTTACCGAACATGTGTGCACGGACTCGTTTGTGTGTGTGTGTGTGTGTGTGCAAGTGAAAAAAATACGTCTATTAAGTTCAAGCTCGTTCAAAACAAGATTTAAAAAAAGACAATTCTGTCATTCCCTATATTTTCTTGCATGTTCGTATTATTCAAAATAATTTAAAAATAGTTCTGTTTTTTGTTTTTCATTTATCCCTGTTATTATCGACTACTAACGATCAATCCATTCACCGGAAGCAGTTAAATTTTCGATCCACCCTAACGTTTCCATGACAATAAATGGGATCAAAGTCTAATCGCATAACGCATGCGTCCAAGTGATATGACGATCCATCAACCTGTTGCGAATACTTCCGATGATTCCTTTTGGAAGAACGGATTACGTAAATCGACGTGATGATATTTTTAAAACGATTAAAATGCAAAGATTTTACTAATAATATCTCACGTAGATGGACGAAGGAATATAAATAAATATTTATATTCCTTATTTATACGGAGATGCATAATTCATAATATTAAATTTATAAAGTGCTATTATAAGAATCAGCAGTTAGATTTTAAACTTAAATATTGATAACAAGTATCTCATCCAATTGGACTTATAAAATATAGATAACGTAAACAAAGGATTGCAATGTAGAATATATTAACGTACGAATACCGTTTCGATCATAATTTGATTGATATTCTTTTGCAGACATGTCAATGATATTTATATTGTTATACATTTTTTGATAACTCGATATAAAAAGAAAAGTATCGTACGATAGAAGTTAGCCATTGACGATTGCCCAAGCATTTATCATGCTCGTTAGCAATAATCGTTAGTCACACAAGAAGACTCAACACTTAGTCAATCTGCCTCACTTACTGCTCGTTCGTTAATATCAACGTGCGTCGATAGGGACTAGACTTTGCTGACAGTAAAGGCATGCCGAGCATACCTTAACAAGTTGTTCTTCTTTGGTCACGAAAATCCTCCAAAAAACGAAACAAACAATTAAAATATACAAATATCTATAAGACAATTTGATTTCAATAACAATGGCGTTCGTCGAAGAATAACTTATTATACCGTACTATTATATGTTTTAAACATATAGTAAAAAGAAATACTCCGAGGATATAGAAACTTGTTTAAATTTATCTGTACATTAACTGTTTAAATATGAAAATATATAATGCAAAAAAAGAAAACTTTGGAAATTGTATAAATAGCGCATATTTCGCGTGCACCTGACGTAAATCGAAAAAAATGCGGCAAACGATAACGAGAAGATAAAAATGAAATTATAACGAATAATATAGTATGAAAATGCATCATATTATAGCAAACAGTTTTCAAAAATGAATACAATAATCGATTAACTTTATTTGATTATACGCTTTATGATGAGATTTGAGTTCGTACCAAAAATGTAATAACTTGACATTGTGATTCGACCTATCGAAGTTCGAATATGATCGATTAACCTTAGAAACACATATAATATGTTCGGTGGATTTTATATGCGAATGTAGGATCAGCACCATCTCCAGCATAATAATTAGCTCAATGACCCCGACTTTATCGGGGTCAAGTGAGTTGCAACGAACTTCGTCAGTTCTGTCTATCCGTACTAGTGACCTTTTCTTTATCAGTAGCCATTGTATAAGGCTTTCACACGTTTCAAAGAATTCATATTTTCACAAGGAAAACAATGATTATGGGAAACGAATAACGATAAAAACGATAAACAATAATGACGAAGGATGTTAACGATATTCATTAAAAAAATAACAAAAATATTGAATATTTTGCCATACCTCATGATATAATATTTAAGGCTATGAAAAAGAAAAAGATTAATAATATATGAATCGAATTTAAATGTTAACATAACTTGAATAATCATAATACTTATATAATCAATCTAAACATTTAAAGGTTCGCGAAAAAAAAAAAGAAAGAAAAAAAAACGTAAGTTTTAAATATAATTTTCACGTAATTACAAGCCAAAATTTTATTTCTATCACGAGCACATACACACACAGAGCAAACATACACACACAAGTTATAAATTCTAAATTTTAATGTGAAACTATTTTTAAAAAATTAAAAAGGAGGAAAATAGAAACAAAATCAAACATTCTTCAAGATTTCCGAATTGAAATCCTTGGATTGTTTTTTTTTTTTTTTTGTCAGAACGATTCAAATAACGTATATACACTAACAACTACACTTACGTATTACATTAATAATTATATATTAAACTTATAAATTTATTAAAAATATCTTTTCTCTTTTATCTGTATATACATACCGAAATGTTTTTTAAGTAAATATAATCGTTATTTAGAAATAGCAAACATATCAGTTATATGATGGTATTATATATTCTGCTTACATTAAACATGGATATTTCGGTAGCACGGCACAAAAGTAGAAATTATTACGGGCCATTGATCACGTTGGTTACGTTTTTATCTAAGCTATATATAGTGCTATATACATACAACGAAGCATGTAATTAATGTCTCGTATCGAAGTATTTACTAGTTGATTAATAAAACGATCGTCGTAAATCAATACTCTATAATTTATACATAAATGCATAGGCATTAATTGTAAGAAAAATATCATAATCTTTCAATTGCTTAATTTACAAGAAATGCTTAATAACAATCGTGATTTAAATACGTATATTGTTGTAGACAAGTATAATAATTAATATTTCACGAAGAAAGGTTATTTTATATAACGAATATTTTGTACGATGAATAAGATTTGGATTGATCGAGAGAAAAAAAAAATGTAAAATACCTTGTAAGTTCATAAAATAATCGAAAAAAATAAACTATTGATTTCTTTATATCAAGTTCCATATATTCATCGAACCTCTTATTTTCTTCCTTTAGACATTCGATCTATTCAATCTACATAATACATGCATACATACACACACTCGCAGTAATTAATGATTAAGACCGTATTATCACAACCTTCAGATACTGTCTCCAATCGTATATATGTAAATTTTCGAACGCGGAACGGTTATAGCACGATTATGTATAAATGAAACGTTATACATAAATAAACATATCAGGACATTTTAATTAAAAAAATGTATTCCAAAGGTTGTCCTCTAGGAGAAAGTCACAAGCTCATATTAATTAATCTCTATTGAAACAATCGGCATATTATTCATTCGATTGAAATGCATAAAGAAAGAATTTGAAATATCGAAGACCATTAATAATCACGAAAAATATAAACAATGATTAATTCATACGTAACGAGAACGTCGAATTCCACAATGAAAATCATAAAAATTTGAAACGTTTTTGCGTTTCAAATATTAAAAAAAAAAAAAAAAAAAAAAAAGAAAAAAAAGGTACAATTCTTGCAAATAATAATATATTAATACAAAGCAATAGTAATATTAATATAAAGTAATAATATATAATAATATGTTGTCATAACAATAAACTTGCCTATTACAAACATGTTCTATGGAAAACTTTTTGAGAAAAAAAAATATGGGTAAAGGAACAAAAAAGATAAAGGTAGAAAGAGAAAGAGAAGGAGAGGGAGAGAGAGAGAGAGAGAGAGAGAGAAATACTCACAAAATATCTCTAGGTAAAGTCTTGTAAAGCACATAGATGAAACGCCATCGTCTTCCCGTAAGGAAAAAACCTCCAACAACGATGCTCGCCACAGCAACGAGCATCTGTTCAAACATGGACATGCTTTTGTGCTATCGAACGGCCGTTCCGTTCTTTCTAAGTTTCCACCTCCAACTGTTCCTTCCTCTCTCTCTCGATAGATCCCAACGCTCTACGGCGCATGCAGGCTTTCGAGAATCAAAACGCTCTCTTGTATCTTTGCTTTTCCACGTGATATTGAAAATGATAATAAACAATTAAAATTAAAAACGAAAAAAAAAAAAAATGAAAGCGAAACAAAAATAAAAACTACACAATGTTGTCACGAAAACGCACACGTTTTAGAAAAGATCGAAATATTTCGAATATTATGTGTATATATATATATATATATATATATATATATATATATATATATGTATTTTTTTTTTATTTTTTTCTCGAATTAATAAAGAATTAATTATTGGGATCGTTCGAAGCGCAGACGATTTGTTTGAACAGTTTTACTTCTTTTTTTTTTTTTTTATTTTGAACTCAACCGGCAAGAATTATCACGAACACACGCGAGTCAACCGCCAGCCGAGCGACGACTAAACTTGCACGTCAAGTAGCATACACGCATCTATCTCTCTCTCTGTCTCTCTTTCTCTCTCTCTCTCTCTCTCTTACTCTCTTCCTCTTTCTTTCTCCTACACTCGGCTTCACCGGCTCACATACGACGTAAGTGCCCATCATAGCAGGATATTGCTGTAACCGACCTCGTCGAAAAGAATGCCATTTTTTAGCACTTTGCTGATTAATTCTCATCATTCCCGTTCAAAGATCTCTTCTTTGACAGTCGAACCTATACACGACTTTGACTTTGCTTTGTACACTTTTTGTTTTTGTTTTGTCACTTTTCTTTTCTTTCTTTCTTTTTTTTTTTTAAACTCGTTATGAGAACAAAGAGATCATTGACCGATGTTATAATCATTACGTACAAATCTATTTTAAACGCTATCAAAATTATTACTAAGAAACGAAAAGAAAAAGAAAGAAAAATTGGTTTATCTATTTCGTTAGTTATAACCGTATGCGATAAGATATCATATCTTAAACGATAACAACCGAACTAGAAACATCTTCCGAGTATAATATTATTATATGTATATCGTTTCTATCGAAAATTTCTCGTTAAGATAGAGATTTGAAAAAACAATGACATAAATCAAAGTATACTTCCTTTGTCTTTGAACAAAAACAATGTGTAACAATTCAGTTATTACGAATGTGAGATTTTTTTTACACTTTATCATAATACAACTTTATTTTAACGACGAAGATATTTTATATCATTTAACAAATGTATAAAATATATAGGCATATAAATACATACATACATACATACATACATACATATATATATATATATATATATATATGTATATATATATATGTACACACCCACACACAAGCTTATAATTAAATTACGCGTAGATAATTCCGCGACAGAAAGGTACAAAGATAAGATCTGTACTTGTGACATCAACAGTGATCTCTCGTGGTTGAAGATATTGAGGTCACTTATACTTGATAATAATGGATACTGCAAAGAAAAAATAAATATACAAATAAAAGATCACAATGTTATTACATGAGTCTGCAAAATAAACGTGCCAACGTTAAAAATAATTGAAAGACAAGCATAAAAGCGTATATTAACAAATAATAGCGTTTCGTGGGATAAAAAGGGTTATTGAAAAATCGATTTTTCATATAAAATAACGGAAAACGTAATCTATCTTTTGTATTAATACTAAAGTCCATTTCTGTCGATATGAGCCTGTAAATCATGGGCTTTAGATAATAAATATGAAGAAGAGATAAGTTAAACTCGCATGTACCTTCAATTCTGAAGAACAGAATACCACTCTATAGGATGTTTGCTATCTGAGAACCAGGTAAAGCGCCAAGATGTCCAAAACTGAAAATGATACGCGGGAAAAGGGCCCAGTGAGTGATATTTAATGAGAGAAAAAGAAAGCAAAAGTAAAGGACCATACAGGCGTTTTTCTTCCTTAGAAAAATGAAAAGATAAAGGAACTAAATAAGAAACGATGAAGTATTAATCTGAGAGCTGCAACGTGTAGGGTCATATCAAATAAAAAAAAATAATACTAGCCATGCTAATTACAAAATTTGTTAACGCAATGTGCAAACTCGCGTGTAATCCCAAGAAAGAAGAAGTTTACATAAAACGAGAACAAGGACCATGCGATCCACATTTTTCTATTAATTAGCAGAAACATATCGATCGTACCAACGATAAAGAGAACGATCGTCAATGTAATGCTGACGATAATAATCCGTGATTTCACGTTCTGTAACCACGCCCTACGTTGTGCTTTCTTTGCTGCTTCTCTGAACTGGCTACCAGCTATAGTCAGCCGATCGCTCGCATCTTGTAGATCCTCTAGTCTCTCTCCACGTTCCATGACTTTCTTCACATTGTCCCGCATCACATCTGTCACCTCTTGAATTTGGATTCTGACACTAAGCAATATAAAATACATTTGTATAGAAATTTGTGTAAACCTTCTATGATAAATTACTTGGAGATATATCCATAAATTATTTTTCCCAATTCTATAATCTTAAAAGATTTATAGTATCAGATTTATATAAGAATCTATTGAATGAATATTTTTAAAAGATTTTTTTACAATATAAATAATCAAAGTAAGATATATATTTACCTATCTATTTTTCCATCGGCTCTGCTTATTCCATTTGACGTACTGGGCCGGCTGAAATCATATGTCAGACATGATGGGAGGATAAAAGGCATATCTTAAGACTTCAACATTTTCATGATCTTAATGAAGCTCCATTGATGAGAATTGATATATCAAGCAGTTTTCCATTGCTGTATTACAAAATAATATTAGAATGATTATAATTTACATACAACAACAAAATATAACCGAGATTGCTGAAATAATTTCATTATATGAGTATTATATTATCTATAGAATCTCCAACGACTTACTTAAATATCATATCTTCATCGGGCTCACTGTCATGTTCCAAGAGGGTTTCCTAAAAGCGAATGTTTCATATAAATATTAGGTTCCCGCCATGATATTCATTAAAATTCGTGGTTTATTATTTCAAACACCATACGTCAAAAAGTATACTCACTTTTTCGTCCTTATCCGCAGATCTTATGTCCTCCCTGGACAGATTACTTTTACCGATGGTAGCCATGATTCTTAAATTATTTATCGAACCTTTTCCAATATAAATATAACTATGACGAACTTTCAAAAACGAGTGAAATTTCCACGTTAGGCTTTTCATCGAAAGTATACACAGCCATATTGTCTAACTTTGACTACATTTTATCGACTTGTACTCAAGTTCGTCTAACAAAATGACCGACAGATGGTGCTACCGGCGAACCTCGTCTCGAACGCGATCGATCGATTAAAACGAGTAGCCCGAGACGTAACGATACTTATCGATCGTTTAAAAAATAATTGTATTGTAATTATCGTTAATTATTTCTGTAAAATCTTTTCTTCTATTTTTTTTTTCTTTTACATCGATTTAATAAACTTTTATGTATATGTATTTTCAAAAGAATCTTAAATGATATTCTGTCTGTTACTCAATACCTAAATATTATATAAAAGTTATATAGGCTTTAGGATAACTTTCGGAATAATAAAGTTCATTAAAAGAAGTATTCTTTGAGAAATCAAAAAATGACCGCTACGGTCTAACGTTTTCAACCTAAACAAAGAACCGGCGGCTCGATCCGACAGTTGACGTTTGGAATTGCATGCTCCTTTATTCCGAGATAGGTCGGTTATTGTGTTGGTTGTGTATACCGAGGTAAAAAGAAATGCTTGGGAAAGTAGGAAGCGTATAGAAAACGATTAAATGGAAGGAAAAACTGTTTAAAAAAGAAACGATAATGTACGAATGCGTTACGATTAAATTGAGACTTGAGACAGGAGTGAAGGATTATGCAAAAGGAGAGAAAAAGAAGTACATTACAAAAAAAAAGACAAACAAAGCAAAATAAATCAAAGAAAAAAAAAAACGAAAATTAGTTGGATACTTTAATTAAATCAAAAAAAAAAAAAAATTAGAAGAGAGATAGAGAGAGAGAGAGAGAGAGAAGATAACGAAATAAAATGTTGTGAAACGATTTCGAAATGAGAGCAAATAAAGAATAGAAATTTATTGCAATAAAATAATGAAAAACAACAAAAGGGATGAACGTATGTATGGTGGTTGCAAGAGAAAGGACCTATAAGGAGAAAGTCTCGAAATTTATTACTACATTTCGCACATGAGAAGAGTCTACTTTAATCATAATAGCTTTTCCTAGTCCATTATATTAAATCCGTTCGCTCTTATACCATCTCATCCTCGTAGCTTCTCTTGTAAGGTTTAGGCCAATATCGAAATAGGCCGTTCGAAAAGGCACCTTTTTTTTTAGGATTAAAGAAAAAGAATGATCGAAGGGATATCTTGAAAATGGACAATGGCGATCGAATACTATCCAAAGTCAATACTTCTCGATAGAGAAATCGTATCGTGTTTTCTTAGCTAATAGTGAATGATAACATGAAATTTTTTCGCATGAACGAAACGTATTCATTTTCATTTGGCGACAGTACGCGAAGACAAGAATCGATGGCCGGTATCTTCTCCATTTCCAAAGTCGTTAATACCTTTTCTTTTTTTTTTTTTTTTTTTTTACGAAGTGAGACCGAAACGATCGTAATTCTTTATTGTAATCTGACGATAACTCAGCTCCGTTAAATCACAACTGTTGCGTTACGACCTCGCCCTTGAGAGACACCCTTCAATCTTATTTATCTGTCCTTTTCTTTTTCTCTCTTTAAAACATCCACAGACAAACAAACGTATATACTTACAGACACATGTAAATGAAAAATAACTTTTGGCATATTGCTTTTTATTTTTGTCGACATAAACACTTAGATTCTCCTTACAGACAGTCGATACAGCACGAACGATAAAAAAATAACTTGATTGTCGTATTCAAGGGAGACAAAGAACCATATACGTCTAGTGACGAAGATATTATATTACATGAATATATATTTATATATATTTTTTTTTTCACGTATATATATATATACATATATATATATAGACATATTTTTCTAGTTTTTTTTTTCTTTTTTTTTTGTATCAAAGATAATACGCACAACTATCGAGAGACCGCTTTTCATGATGCCCGTGATCCTTTTTTCTCACTTTGCATAATTATTACGTTTCATTCGTATCGTTGATCGATTATGACATTTTTAAATACAATTCCGAAAAAGAAAAGACAATATCATTCATCTATGCGTTTTTTCGCTTTCGTTTTTATTTTCTTTCTTTTTTCTTTTGATCAAACAAAGAACCGTAATCATTTTTTATATTAGGACGACGTTTGAAGCGATCCATTACTAATGTGCTTTTTTTTTTATTAATATAAACGAGAGGTTACATAGAAAAATATATCAGTCTACCAGCTCCCAAAGTACATGTGATCCATCGACATATTTTGTATCATAAGCGAACCATAATTGTGCGAACGAGACACTCTTTGTATTTTTCTTTGCTTTTTTTTTTCTGTTATTTTCTTTTCTTTTTCTTTTTTCTTTTTCAATTTACGTAATACGAAGAAAGAAAGGAAAAATATGATGAGGAAATACTTGTATAAAATTTTCTATAGTTACCTCGTAGTTACGGAAGAATCGATAATTGAGTAATAGACGAAATATCACGAAGTAGTTACGTTCGAGCACACATTACGTTCTGTCATATAAACGCGAATAATACGTGATAATTACGTTTGTCTAATCGTTATGCCTATTGTTTCACGATTTCACGATATTATAATGGCCTTTGGATCAGAACCGTATATACGAACGTTATACATACATACATACATACATACATACATACATACATACATACATACATACATATATACATACATGCACACATATATTGATGTACCATATACATATACACACACACATACAATTATTCTCTCACTCTCTATTCGTGCTTACTAAGCGATGATGATTTCATTGAAATACCTGTTACCATAATATTCTAACGATTTTCTTCTCTTATTATCATCACCGAGAAAATTCTAATTCACGCGAGCTGCATCCTAAATGTCCCTCTTATTCTCGAAGGAACAACGCGGAACGAAGATATTCGCTTGAATGTTATGTTTCGTCGAGTAGTAAAAATGATAATGATAATGACGATGCTGAACGATATAACTACGTCCATCTCCATTCTCTTATCGATCCGATCAAAATAAAAATCAAATCGAAAATCTTCTAACGAATAAATTAACACGCATGCTTTCTCTCTTCCTCCTCCTTGTTTTCTTTTCTATTTTTTCTTTTTTTCTCTATTTTTTTTTTTTTTTTTTTTTTTTTTTTTAATCTTTTTTCAGAACTTTTCCCTTAGCCCTAGTAAATATATATTTAGATCTTATCAACGCGTTTACATTTTTATCATTACGAATAATGTTACCGATATCATTTTAATTTATGCGAGGGGAGACGAAACAGAATAAATATATATCCTATTATAGAAACGAAAAATTTAGCGGAGGATGTTTCGTGCATTTTTTTTTGTCTCTTTTTGTTTTTTGTGTACATGTGTGTGTGTGTGTTTTTTTTATACTAATAAATAATTTGAATCGTTGACTATTTGTTTGTTACTAATGTCAAGAGTTATCAACGATAGAGATGAGAATTTCGTTAGGTTTATAATAAATTAGAAATTTTTTATTCTAACTTCGAATCTACTTGCGAATATAATTCTCTTAATTTTGGGTTTACGTTAATTTCTTTACGCTAATCTATAGAATGCCTCGTTAAATGCACGTACATACATAACATATTATGTTTATTATTATTATTATTGTTGTTGTTATTACTATCAATATTATTATTATTATTATTATTATATTAAATCACGAAATACGAAGACGACCAGCGCCACATTTTGAAGGACGAATCCAGCGTCCAATCGATTGATAAATCGAATCCGAGTTTCTCCAGTCGCGGCAGTCTGATAAAATTTCATCGCAGTTATAATTACATTTTTATAAAGATCACGTAAATTTTACGATAATTATTGCTAAATGATCTTCTTGCGAAAATCGTATAATAAATTATTTTACACACAGGACAAGATTATTATCATCTTAACGAAAGGGGATTATTAGGTATTGTGAATAAGAAGACATATATATATATATATATATATATATATATATATATATATATATATATATATATATATATTGCATGGAAAAGGGAAAAAATCGTAAAGGAACGTGAAAATATTGATTGTCCTCTGTTGTAATTTCGTTATAATTTTGATTTAACTTAAGAAACTCAATAAAATTTACATATGCATAGTTAAATATTACGTACATCGGACCTTTAAATTTACTCCCTACGGGAAGATATGCATCAGGAAATATTTACATTTACTGAACATTTCGTTCATAAAATACATCGACAATAATGATATGTTATACGATATAAGTATATTAAAAAAAAAAAAAAAATAATAAAATAAAGTAAAAATAATAAAAATAAATATAAAAATAAAAATAAACTAAAAGAGATAATCTAAAATATCTGGAACAACATAAAAAGAATATTTTAATACTGTTATTTTTCAATGTGATTTATATTATCGAACAAATTCTCATTAAAATATTTACACGTACCGGTGTTCGATAAAACGCAAATAGGAAGAGAAATGTTGAAATCGAAATGAAAATTTATAATGAGAAAGGAAGAAAGAGAGATATAGGTAGATAAATAGATAGATAGATAGATAGATAGATAGATAGATAGATAGAGAGAGAGAGGGAAGTAGTGACAAACAGGACACGTGTCGCTAATTAGCATCTAATAAATAATCAAATCGCTGCATTGCAGACAGAAGGCAAGCCAGATTAACCGGCTCAGCCATTCGTGTTACGTTCGAAGGAAGAATTTCTAAGATCATCCATCTTAATTCTAATTTGGGTCTTAGGTACTGCCTCAACGTACGCATACACACACACATACGCATACACACACACACATACGCATACACACACACACACAGAGACATACACGATCATGCTTAAAATTCAGAATGATGAGTGCAGTTTGTATATTCCAACATCGAGATCAAGTTAAACTTGATAGATAAATATATAGATAGATAGATACATACATACATACGTAAATGTCTACATATACGTAACGTACGTACTTAAATACATACAATCAGCTAGTCGACGACTGCGAAATTTTTGAATCGCTATAATCATCCTCGTTCACTTCAAAACATTAAATAAGAAATAAATCGAATTTTCTCTTGAAAGAAAAAAGTCAGAGAAAATAGTCTTCGAGTTTTTATCATTTGTTGATACTCTTCTTTTCTCTCTCTTTTTTTTTTTTTTTTTTTTTTTTTCCTTAAAGGACGTGAAGATTTTCGCAGCTCTTACTTTTACTATCTTTTAAACACATTTTATTTAATATTTCCCTCGCGAGATTGAGACTGTGAGCTGTTTTACTAGCGTGCAGCTTTGACATCTTGCCCTTATTAGATTGACGTTTTAACTTCTTTTCGCGGCTCTCACGTAAACGAATCTGTTTGAGAACACCAACCAAAAGCTCGTCCACGTTGTGCTTTATCCCACTCGACGTTTCGATGAATTTGCATTCCCGAGACGTCGCCAGTTGTTTTCCCTCTTTAACAGAGCAAAATTTAACCAATTTAATTCGTAGACATAAATTTTCTGTTTCTGTTTGTCTCTTTTTATTTCCATTTTCGATTTGTTTTTTCATTTCTTTACGACTTCCTATTTTTTTCTTTCTCTTTTTTTTTTTTTTATTATTGCTTCGTCTTTTCTAATACCTTACATCTGTTTAACGAGTAATATAATCGAAAACGTAATTTCGTGCCATTAAGGATCTCTCCTCAAGAATCTTTTAATTATCTCCATCGCAAGTGAAAGTGCCGATATTATCTCGGAGAATTCGAATTCTATGGAATGTTCTCGTCTTTTATGTTCTTGACATTACGACAATGATCCCATTATTACGTGGCTTACCGACCAAACTATCTGCTGATTAATTCATTCATATTTAATAATTAGTAAATATCATCTTCTCCGCCTTGAAAACTTTTCATTACGAAATATATATATATATATATATATATATATATATATATATATATATATATATATTTATGATTTATTCACAAGAGTAGATACTGAATAGCGAAAAGGAGAAAGAGAAAAAGAGAAAAATAGAAATGACTTGCGTGTGTTCGTAAGCACTCTTATAAAATTTTATCTTTTGTATTATTTCGAAATATTTCCAATTGAAAAAAATCAACGAATTTAACGTAATTAAACGTTGCATGCAACGGCGTTAACGTCCTTCCCTACGATGATTCAATTAGAAATAGAAGAATTGAAATTTCATGGGAATTAATTTATCGTATCTTTAAGACGAATATAAAAATCCAACGAATTCACGTAGAATTCATTTATTTATCTCACTGCTATTACTTCCATCTAATCTGTATTAAAACAATGAATTGAGTCGAGGAACTTTCTCGAACGACACGATAAATTCACTTTCCTTCGAAAAGCGAGCTATAGTAATCCCACCCTGCGATAATTCCTCCTTCTGTTCTTTCTTCCTTTAACGAGAAACGGATTTCATTTGACCTTTAAGAAGGGACTTCTCTTTCTTATAAAAAAAAAAAAAAAAAAAAAAAACGCTGTTCTAATAACTTTTCTTGAACTTCTCTTGGAAATAAGAAAACATAATGGATGCTATCCAGGATATGATAGCTAATCAAATTCTAACTGACACGATATTATAGGTATTCTCGATGTTCAAAGATATTTTTTCCATTCTAGAAATCGAATTTTCTTTTTCTCCTCTTTGTTCTCTTTCTCATTAAAAAACTCATTTAATGATAACGAATTAAAACATTTTTTTTCCTTTGTTCCTTTTCTTTTTTCTCCTTTCTTCTTTCTTATATTTACATTCATTCTAATTATAAAAATCCTTACTTATTATTTGTTTCCAATGGAATGAATAAAATAAGGAGAAATTAGAAAGGAAAAGAAGTATCATTTGGGCAAAGGTAGATGGAAAATTTGTTATTCTCACCATTCGATAAAATCGTACGGCTTCGAGCCAGATCGGACTTGTTTCCAACGACGATAACTGAACGTTCCTGCGTGTAATGTTCTCTCCATAAGTAATTCAATATTTCTTCGGCAATTTGAAAACTTGTTCGAGATACTATGGAATATACGACGATGCAGGCGTGCGGTTCATATGTAGATAGAGAGTTTTCGACCTGCCTCAAACAAATATGTTTTGTTGATGAGTTCATTTCGTTATTTTCTCTTCGTCTCACAGGTATTTTCTTTTATCTTTTATTTATTTACCGAAGAAATTCTTAAATACTTTTCTTCAATCTTAAAAGATATAACATTCTTTAAGAGATATATCCTCGTATACAATTTCAAAGATATTCTATTATCTTTAATTACTCGAGTTATCGAACTACGAATGTCTTTAATTAACATGAGACGATAAAAAAAGGAAAAAGAAATGATTACGAAAAAGAATCCCTTAGGACATAACTTTTCTTTGATCGGCAGACAAATCTTTTTGATTTAATTCTAACGAATTTGTATATTATATTTATTTATTTATACATAAACTGTCCAAAAGATTTGAAAGGTGGATCACCATTTTAATAACTAATGAACACCGTGGCCAACTTAAGACGCTGCATGGCCTTGATGCTGTTTATCTGGTTGCTTAGCATACAATCCACTTAACCTTTGATAAATTTAAATACGATGAAATATGCTTCCGAATAATTTAATACGTTTAATTATTTCTTTTTTTTCTTTTATTTAGCAAAATGGAACTTGAACTTCTTTCTTTCCTTCATTTTTTGTTAATTGCCATTAAAACATTATACGTTCCTAAAGTACGCGTAAAACCTTTTGGTACACCCCGTATATACAAAGGAAAGAAATTAATTGATAGCGTTTTAAACAATTACTCGAATCAAATTCATTTTGTTTCATCTATTTGGCAAATTCAAAGGGACTATCAATTTTAGTATTTTCTTAAAAATAAATTTACTCACGCTCATCTCTATATGGGGATGATCAATGAAAATCATTTCTGATTCCTCCTCGTCAAGTAAAATAGAAACTGACTTTTCTCCAAATTCGTCATCTGCGAAAGAGAAACACGAAGGTTGAGTATAAATGGTACTTACATTCACGAATGGAACAGTGCACATAACAATTAATGCAGTTGTATTTGGTAAAAAGAAAATTATTATTATTCTCGAAAATTCAATTATGCTGAATATTTGAATTATAAAATTATGCTGAAATGATTCTTAAGAAGAAAATAATTCTTTGATTGGACTTTGTGTAGGATACTATACATCACTATGATTTATATATTATATGTCATACATTTATGTATATCTCTGTATATATCCGCTGTATATAAGCTCGCTCGTTTTTTAATCTTTTAAACTTATTTTATAAAATTTAAGCAATCGACAAGTTGCAAAAGTTAGTTTTGTCGGATTTCTGCATTATCAGAACTGTATTCATTAACTTTGACTTTACGTAAAGAAATATCAACAAAGGAAACATTTTCGGAGAATATATAATTATCCAATAAGAATACTTTATATCGTTAGGATCAACTTTGTGACAGATCTATTGAATTATTCACATTCTACGAACTATTGTATACTTTTATTTTATACTTTTCCTAGGTGCATTTAATAGTTAAGATATATATAGGAATTATAATGATGTATCATTTTATAAAAAAAAAAAAAAAAAAAAATTTAGAAAAGAAAAGTTTTTTGGTTCAGAGAAACAAACATAACAGCATTTTTTATTTCTTATCCGATCGAAGTTTTCACGGTTATTTCAAGATACTTTATTTTTGGTTTTGCAATAAAATCCTATATTTTTTGTAATGGCAACTTACTTTACGCAAAAACGGAAAAACAAAAATAAAAAGAAGAAAAAAAAAACAAGTATTGTCTAAAACATTCTTTTATCCAGCTTCTACTTCTTACGATATTTAATATTGTTTAGATAAAAAACTTAATGCATGTAGAAATATATATATATATATATATATATATATATATATATTTGTATATGCATTTTATTTAAAAAAATAAATTATTTTAACATATGCTGAAAAAATATGAAAGCCCTCATTCTCGATACACTACTCAATACCTTTAATAGAAGATTAATTAACACGTAACAGAATATTCTTGTTGATATGTATCATACATGATATGGTATCAGCATAATGGTTGTCTAACGCATAATTCACTTATTACAAGAGAAATACTATTCCTATAATTAGGAATTACAATGGCCTCGCTGGATAGAACGGGGTAGTGCAATTGTTCATTGATCTGTTCATTAATTCTCGGATTTAAATATTCTATATGTTTTTCTTTTTTATCTGGTTACCACAGAAAGAAAATATATATCAAGACGTATCAACTAGAGCGAAAGATAATAACGAGCGCGTTAGAAATGCTTGTAGAAGTATTGACAAATCTATTCTGCTATGTAATTTTCTTTTACATTATTCAGAAATATTTCGAAAACGATGGCCATAATTTTGAATATGCATTAATATAAATATCCTTCTAAAGGAAGAATACTTTCTTTGTATATTTCTAACAACCAGAAGTTTCTTTTCTTTGTTTTGTTTAAATAATATTAAATATCGTAGGAAGTAGAGGCTGGATAAAAAATGTTTTAGACAAAAGATGTTCGTTTATTTGAATAATACGAAGGGTATTCATTAAAAAAAAAAAAAAAAAAAAAAAAAAAAAAAAAAAAAAAAAAAAAAAAAAAAATAATAATAATAATAACAATGAAAAAAAAAAAACACTTTATATAGGTAGAGAATAAAATGCTAATGAATTCCGTGAAAATCCATCATTATGACGTGGACGATGATATTAATGTCTATAATAATTTATCATCTCAAATGAGGTATAAATGCATTTACAAGGCAAGCAATATTTCCTCTACGTATCAAACACTATTGTTTCTCGTTGGTGTCGATTAATCAGTATGGATAACTAAAAGCAACGGAGTCGACTCGGAAAGGAGGAATCGATCACAGGATACCAAGCTACGTAGTACTTAGCTTTGTCCATTACGTTTCTAATCACGATGCTGCAACATCTCAAAAAGTTCATCCGCATATCTCGTTACACGAAAGGACTCGTACGTAAAATCAAATGATACAAACTGTGGGAAATGAATTCGCTTGTCACATTGATCGATATCCCAACAGCCGTTCGCGCTTTAATGAAGAAATATAACGTTGTAAATCGTTACTCGTTCTGACATCATACGACGAAACTAAATGAAAGTATAAAAGATTTTGATCGACGATCTTACTAAATGAGAATTTAGATGATAACATATCTATTCTTATGAAAAGCATATTTGAAACATACATTTGTTCAATTATTTTGTATTTTTTATCACGTATGTATATTTATATATGTATATATACATATATATATATATATATTTCTCACATTATTGAATAAATCGATGATTTAATATTTTTAATGCAACAGTATTCTAATATTCTGATAATACTGCAGATTACAATTCTTTGCATAAATATAATTACAAATGTGTTCTTTCAAATGTTACAAATCCTAAAGATAAATGAACAATTATAAATATTTATATATATATATATATATATATATATATATATATATATAAACTGAATGCAAGATTCAATGCATGATACTTATAAAAAGTCAACAACAAACTTTAATTCAGTTCTAAGGAATAATAGAAAAAAAAAGAACTTCTCTCCTTTAATTTTCTTATTCGATTGAATTTATTTAAACATGTAGAAACATGATCCGGAGAAACAATATTTCGTTCCGTATTCTTATCTGTCTCGTATTAGAACAGAAAGACAGGATATGAATAATGGACGTCTCAACGTTGCCGACGAAAAGCTACAAATACACGAACTCGTATAACGCTGGTCGTTTAAGAAAACGCTACACGAAATCTCCATTATAGCAAGCTGAGAGTAAAACATGCCGTGTTATATTAATCCATTCCTGAGAGAAAGTCCTTGTAAAAGAAAAATGTATCGAAACGCCATGTCATTAAAAGGAACACATGATTATAGAATATGTCAGTTTTCTATATGTATACGCGCGTTTATTTCCTTGAATATTAAAAATGCAAAGAAGGAATAAAATTTTATGAACGAATGTTGTATTATGTCGAAATCGTAAGGGCACATCGCAGTCATAATTAATTGACTTTGCACGATGACCCTCGCGAAAATAATCTGCGAATGTCACGTTTACATTTCTTAATGGAACCCTATATATTTTTGAATCACGTATTTTCGTAGATGACTATATTCAACTATTATCAAACACTATCTATCTATACATATATTTTGCATGGATCATTGTCGATTTATTGAGTTCAAAATTGGTTGTGTGGCCGACGTTAGATTTACCAGATGTACAAAAATAGTTGAATTCAATCGCATCGATGAAAAATCTATAAATCTATTATTAAAAACAGAGAAGATGTAAAAGTTTGCTAATTTCGAAGATAGAGCAGTAAAGCATATAAAAGTACAGAAAAAAGAGGCAACCCAGAGACAATCTAGCCCCAACCCGATTCGTCCCGATTCATGCCGAGTCGATCCGAACCGGGTCGATTCGACCCGACCATTTTCTATTTCGTTATCTCCAGTCCCGTTCTGTTATATCAGCTACAAGAATACGTAATAAAGAAAATAGAATTCTATTCAAAAATGTAAACGTGACTTTTACAGGGATCCAATATTATCGCGCAAAGTCAAATAAGTATCACTACGTTGTACTCCCTTCCGACGTCATACAACATTTGTCCACAACCTTTTTTTTTTTGTCTTCGTTTCTTTCGCATTCTTTAATATTTCGAGAAAATTATCGCATTTGTACGTTTAACGTACACGAACATACTCTATAACGATCATACGTTAATAATGATCGACTCGATAACGTAACTATGATAACGTAAGGAATAATTACGAATTAATTAAATCTTTCTGTTACATCGAATTTCGCATATACAATTATTTGCAAATGTATCTATCAATCGTCCTATTTCGTAATCGCGTTAATCAAGCGCGATTTTATTAATTTGAATGGATAGGTACAAAGCGATTGAGATAATGCGTTTGTTAATGGTGATGCAACATGATCGATGTATTTAACATGATTGGTTCTAATTAATTCGAATGATTTAAAGGCGTTACGTAAAGTCGTAGGATAGACAAGTAAACGGTATATACTAAATACAAAGGAAGGAAAAATAATTTACGAAACGGACGCGAAGAACGATAGGAAAGGAAAATAAAAAGATCAATTGCAGACAGAATTTCTTTCGAGTAATCTCCATTGATGTCACGAACATTATAATAAGATACGATAGAACTTTTTAACGAATTAAAAAAAAAAAATAAATAAATAAATAAATAAATAAATAAATAAAAGAAAAAGAAAAAAGAACGAATTAATTACATTGTAGAAAAAATCGATCGTAACGAAATGCTGTTTGAGGTACCTCGGTAAAGGGATAATGCAAAATTTATAATGATTTTACATTTATCTACAACGAAGAAGAAAGGAGAAAAGTAGAAGGATAGAAAATAGAAAAAGAAAAACTTTCATAGACTTCACGAAAATTCACTAGAACGCAATTATTGTGTTTAACGAGCAACATTCCGAGTGTCAGAGTAGATACTCTCACGATAAGAGTTATACTCATTACTACGTAAAAATGTTCACCGTAAACGATTAAATGAAATAGTAGAGGAGATTACGTCATAATTTGCCCAGAAACTACCACGTCTACCGTGTAAAGCTTGGAAAATCGTGAAGGCGTATCGTTATATTTATGTAACTTCAAGATACTACTCTTAATCCTCTTTGCCGTTAATTCAAGTGTACTTTTATAATTAATATTTTAAACAAATCTCGAGACTCGAATTTTTCGACCACAATAAGAACCACGTGTCTTTGAAATGAGAAAAAAGAAAAAAAAAAAAGAAAAGAAATAGGAAAAAGGTAAAAGAAAAAAGAAATATTTGCACTTTTTATCAATAATATTATATATAATTATATAACAAGTAACACGAGTATCCGACGTTACGAAAAAAATTATATATATATATATATATATATATATATATATATATATATATATATATATATAATTTATATATAATGTATATAAATATATATTTATATATAATGTATATATATATATAAATATATATATATATATATATAATGATATATATATATCATTAATTTATGCATCCTTATATTTCGTCTAGCTTACAAAGATATAAATATTATTTGTTAACGCGACTGTATTTGATATAACGATTTGAAAGAAGAAAAAGGAAATATAAAGAAAAAAATTAAAGAATTGACGTACTCCTTAAAGGAAATATCCCCAGAAGTTTTACAAAAGACTGAAAAGTTTCTTCGGAGAATATGTATTCCTGTCACGTTTGTCACGATAAATTTCCCTTCGCGGATAAAACGCACGCCACCCCTTTGGACGATAAGAATTTTCTTCTTTCTCTTTTTGGCTCTTCTTATAAAAGGGCGAAATCCATCACCAGGATTCTTTTTCCTTTCCGCGGGCAAAATTGTTGAAGGGATTCATTCAAAGGAGTATATCGAAAGAGAATATTGAATGCACGATGAGAAATAAATGAATACGACGTACAGGTTGGTCCATTCTATTATTCCTTTTTTTGTTTCTTTTTAATTTTTTTTTTTTTTTTAATTATAAGAGGACGTATATACTCACACACGTGAAAACATTCATACACGTAAAATGCCTTGATAAATATTCCATATAATTCCACGAACTTCTATTTCTGTTTCTTTTTCTTTTTCTCATTTTCTTTCTCTCTCTCTCTCTCTCTCTCTCTCTCTCTCTCTCTCTCTCTCTTCATTTTATAGTTTTAACTTTTTCTCGAAATATCACGACGACCCAATATCGTGTAATGAGACAACTTCCATTAACGGATTACTACGTAGAACTAAGAAAGCTAAGTATTCAGATGAATCTCAGCCCTCCCCCTCCGTAATCGATCGTTTTATCGTACTTGATCGAAAATCGATCACCATATATTCCGTTGGAAAAGAAATAGGATTTATATCGAAACGTAACGTATGTACGTACGAGCCTTCACGGATTTTGTACTTTTCCACATCTGGAGTATTTCTCATGAAGGGAGACCGACGAATATTCGTTTTATGAAATACTTTTATATACCGGGTAACTCGATAAAAATCAAATACCATCCAAAACTATTTCTCACTTGACAATTGTTTATTCCAATAGCAATAGTAATAGCGATAGTGTTTTCATTTCCTTCTTCTTCCTCTTTTATTTTCAATAAAACAAATTCCATTAGTTATTATTTACCCATTATATTAATTATTTATTTTATATTTATGTGGAGGGAAAAAAAGGTATACGATTATTATGGACACGAAAAATTCTGTAGTTATTTGATTTTACGAGGGAAGAATAGAATTATTCACGAATGAGCGAAACGAATAAAGCACGTATTTTCAATTGCGCGGAATTTTTGTTATTATTCGAGAAAAAGTAAAAAAAAGAAAAGAAAAGCTTTGACGAAAGTCCTCCCGTATACCCTACATCACCGCCCCGCCTCCAAAAACGGAAAATATCAAAGGATTAAAAGGAAGAAAAGAAAGAAAGGAAAAAAGAAAAAGCAAGTTAATAAAATCATAGCTGTACTTCACGATTTGGGTCGTATACACGCTCAAATGATTGTATAATGAGCAATGCAAATATATGCATACGTATCTACATAGATACGTGTTTATATGTATGTGCATGTGTGTGTATACGTGAATACACGTGTGTATACGTGTATACATGTGTGTATATGTGTTCGTAAATTTGCCCGGAGCGTAGCATGTGACTCGTGCGAGCTCGTCTCGCTCGGTGACTTCGTTTGAAAAAAAGAAAACCAATAGGAACGCAAATAGGAAGGAAATTCTTGCCTCACATTTCATTCTCCTACATTTTAATATTATCTCTGGTCGGTGTCCGATAGAACATTTCTATTCTAGTATAATGTCAAAATTCGTTCAAAAAACTTTTTCTTGCGTTTAAATCATTGTTCCATTTTTACCTCCACCACACATTCGAACGTCAGAAAGTTCTAAAAAAAAAAAAAAAAAAAAAAAAAAAAAACAGTCGAATTTATGAATGAGAAATTGAATTACGTACTTATGTTAAACTAATCAAAAGAATTAAAGATTTCCTTTAACTTTTTAAATAATACCAGATGTGATATTCCAATATAATACTATTAATAATTGAAATAAATTAAATATTATCATTCAAGTAAATACGCTGATCCTCGATACCTTCGATAATTCGAATTATAATAATTTTAATCTTTTAATTGGCATTTAATGTTAACGTAATTTTTTTCTTCGTGGTCACGGAACATATTAAGATTACAAAAACAGTATATCTCGAATTTACTTGTTTATCTAGCTATCATACTATGATTTAATTAAAATATTCATGTAGGTACTATTTTCTTCAAGAAAAAAACATATCAAAGCGTGTATTTATAAATAATATATATATATATATAAATATTATAATATAAATATATTATATATTAAAGAAAAAATTTCTATAATATCATATTTCATTATTTAAACGGTACAACTTTGTTCTGTAACATTTTTTTCGGACCACTTAATCTAAATAAAATATTCAGGCATTCAGATTTAAACGATACTATATATATATATATATATATATATATATATATATATATATATATATATATATGTATATAAAATATGAAATTGTACTGAAATATATTTGAAATAAAACATTTTATAAATCTTTCGCTATAATAAAAGTATCCGTATGATAATGAAAAACAAAAAAGAAAAGATAATTACCTAAACTGGCGTCATATGTGTTCATATACTCGCTCGTCATGAATTGCGAGACCAAAGCTGTCTTTCCAACTCCAGAGTCACCGAGTAAAACCACTCGATATTTTGGTATTTCCTCGATCTCACTTTCGCTACTTTCAGCACCACCTTGACCGCTGCAACAGGACCCTTCGAACGGTGACCTTTCACCTGATACATTGCTGTTCCTGAAAATAACATAAAAGATAAATGATTTACCATTTTAATCCCAAACTCTCGAATTTCGATATTAGATCGAACATTGGCGAATGGTTCTATTTTATTCATTCACAAATTCAAAATTTAACTTCGAACTGAAGAGATAATTAAAGGCCATCAACGTAAACTTCGATTTATCTATTCCTTATGATTAATCGTCAGTAAATAAGAGAGAGAGAGAGAGAGAGAGAGGGGGGGGGAGAGGGAGAAAGAAAGAAAGTTCGATATGTAAATGAAATGGAAAATATTCCACCGCTGAATACTTCCTAGATAAAATTTAATAAAACTTTGTCTCATGGGATCTTATCGTACCACAGAAATGCTTTTTTCGAGTCGTCATACCAATTCTCCCGAGGGATCGACCGTCGCAAGGTCGTTTCGCTATCGAAGTCCAACCTTAAACTGATTTTCTCGAATAAAAAGTAGTAGAATTTGAGAAAGAGATAAGAGTTTCCGTCACGAACGATACAGAGAAACGTAACATTTACGTTTTATCCTATATACCTGCTCGTAAATCTTTCGATTTTAAAAGCGGATTCTGTAAATCAGGAAATTTCATGAAAATCGCGGCATACTGTCAATTAAGTGATTTGCATCATACGTGTATCATTATTTTATCAAGCTCGCCAAAAGGTAGAAAAAAGTCTTTATTAACGCGTCACAGTGGTTAACCTACATTTTAGATACTGGGTATACGTATATATACGTACTAGTTAACAAAACTAAAAATCGAGCTTCTACGAACAAAGAAAACATTTTTTTTTTCTTTTTTTTTTTTTTTTTTTATAAAGATTTTAGCATAGTTAAGTCGAGATAAATTTCATTCAATGAAAATTTGTATGCATACACGCACCCACACAATATATATATATGATAGAATATATGAATTTATATAAGAATTTAATAGAATTTACTTATTAATTGCAATATCGTATTTGAGGTGAGTCGTATTAAAATTAAAAATAGAAAAAAAACGTCTATTATTTTGAAATCGTATTATTTAGTTTATTTGATAAACTTATAAAAAGAATATTCCTAACAATTTTTAATGAAATATTACTATACATAATTTTTTTTTTTTTTATATAAAAAAATCGTCACGTATCCGATTCAATTTGTATATATAATTAAAATATTAGAACTTTTACGACGAATACGATTCGATATGAAATTAATTTTACATTCATAATCATTGAAGACAATTGTATTCATTAAGAGAAAACAACAACAAAAAAATAAAGAATATAAGCTGTTTCAACGAGTATCATTCTTCATAAATTAATAAGGGAAATCTAAATCGGCTTGGAAAAGAATAAACGATGTGAATATTACGACGTCAAGGACGCTGTTGGAAATATTGATCGAAATGATTATAACGATCTAACGATCATTCTAATTCAATTTGTACAAAGACCTAAACGAACTAACTGAAAACGATCCAGAAACTGTCCTTAAAGTGACAATATAAAAATAGAAGAGTAAATAAAAGCGATTCCGGATATATATCCGGAAGTAGGATATTTTCTTAAACCCTACTTGGATGATACCGATTGACTAACTTGGATCACATACTCTTGGTTAATACGTACTTTATTAATACAGACACTACAATCAAGGTATTGCAACAGAAGATCCTACAACTCTTCTCTCTTTCCCCGATTTAATCAGAGGCTTTACTTGTTGGTAAACTGGTTTTTAAACTTGGTTTACTCTTTGTTGGTCCATTCAGGACCTTCGTCGTTATTCCTCACTTTGTCTACTCAAGACTGTCCCTCCATTGTTCTTTTTCGATCACGTAAACCCCATAGCCTTTCTTATCCCCACTCAGACTCGTGCATACACATTCGATAACTCTTATCGCCCTTTTATCCTATTCCTTTAATTCGTTGTCTATCTTACTCACACTGCATTTCTATCTCATTCACTCACTCACTCACTCACTCACTCACTCTCTCAACATCTCAGCACCTTCTCTTCTTTTCATAAACAATGCACCTTACAAAGGTCAGACAACACTCTGTCCGACTGCCGACCAATTTGTCTTGTATACACACGCACAAAACTAATTAATGATAGAACCTTCCATCTTTTGTTTAATTATCGATAACCTTATCTCATACATGCAAACGCACGCAACAAACCAATGCTAAAACCTTCCATTTTTTTGTTCGACTACCAATAGATTTAATTATCCCATGCACGCATACGCAAAGCTAATTAACTCTAAAACCTTCCATCCCTTGTCTAACTATCAATAGGCTTATCTCCTACGTGCACACGCGCACAACTAACTAGCCCTAGCCCTAGAACTATCAAATCGGCGCACACACACACACACACACACACACACACACACACACACACACACATATATATTCCGTCGAAATATATACGTATACAATAGGTCAGGAAGTAATGATCAAAATGCAAGAGATGGTAGGCACAGGAGCTCCGGATCGGTTTAAATCCTGCTCCTTCGATCGAGTTTCCTCCCCCAACTTCAAATCGACCCTCTCTCATTAACTTTCTCTCTTGCTTCAATGAAGGTAAAAGTGGGAAATAAAGAGAAGGATACTGAGCTATTTGTCGCACCTGTGGCAACAATTTTTCGAAACGATAAAACCCTATATTACTCTTATAGACATTAATCGTCTTAATGAAAGAATACATATATATATATATATATTTTTTTTTTTTGTTCTATATCGTGAGGAATATTCCGCGGAAAAAGAATAAAGGAAGAAAGAAGGAATAAAATGAAATAGAAGATAAAAACGTTATTGATTTTCCGATGAATTTTATCAAGCGATAAAAGTGTACGAAATAATTCTAATTATAGATAATAAATATTTTACGTCGCCGTAACGAGAATATAATGCCTTCTTCTTTTTATCCTTTTTCTTTTTTTTTCTTTTATTTAAGACCGAAACACATCGAAGCACTCTTCAAAACTCGATTCGATCGATGAACTCTACAACTCTGCAATTAAAAGCGAAGCGTAAAAGAGTATCATCCGACTTTTTTCGTATACGTTTTTCTTTTTTCTATTTATTTATTTATTTTTTTTTTTTTTTTTGTTTCGTTACGTCAACTTGGAAAAGCCCCTTTTCAAACGATATGATACTATCTATATCCATGAAAAGTTTCTATTAACTCATCGTCCGTTCCGTAAAATGACTATAGAATTCAACGATGAAGCGCATCCATCGGAATTCGAAGGAAGGTGAATATAGACGTGTACTCGATTAAATCAAAGTGATGAAAGAATGGAGCTGTGTTGAAACGAGTAAATAAAAAGGTTCGTCGACGATACCCGTTTTATGGCTATCAATAAATACGTACCCATCGATGATTGCTCTCTCTCTCTCTCTCTCTCTGGAATGTTCGGTTTAGTAAAGTAGTATTATTCGTTCAGCGAGTATATCGTTAATATGATAAAAGGAAAATGAACAAAATCAAATTTTCTTTGAAGATATCAAAGTTCATTACCTTCGAGAATGGAAGAACACACACACACACACACACATACACAGAGAGAGAGAGAGAGAGAGAGAGAGAGAGAGAGAGAGAGAGAAGAGAAATAACATCAACCTCTCATTTTCATAAAATAACAAATTCCTTTTAAGACTCCTCTCGAATTGGCTGATGTTAGCGGAAAAGAGAATCCAATAATTGAGCGTCCTACCCTCCTATATTGTCTAAGTATTTGAAATTATCGTTCGATATTAATCAAATAAAGAGGAAAATAACATCGAGCTACGTTGATAATGAATTAATAATGAATTAACCTTCTAAACCTTCGAAAGCTGTTTGAATTCATTCGTTTCATAACAGATGGATTCTACTATCTCCTTTCCCTCCCTCTCTCATTTCTCTTTCTCTCTATCTCTCAATTGATATAATAGGAAGACCGGTGACAGGATTAATTATCGTTCCAATTAACGTAGCCTCATCGAATTAACGTAGTTATTCGTTCCAACGTGTCGCGAAGGAAACGGACAAGGCAACTTCCTAATTTCATGTGGTCGTTTCAGAGACCAAGAACAAAGCTGCGTTACTCCGCGCTTGTTATGTTTGGCACGCACTACAACGATTGGCTGGCTGCAGGTAGAGCACGTTATATATAAACGAGCATATCTTTCTCTCTCTTTCTCTTTCTCGTTCTCTCTCTCTCTCTCTCTCTCTCTCTTTCTCTCTCTCTCTGTCTCTGTCTATCTATCTATCTCTCTGTTTTAACCGAGGGTGACCAAGAAAAGAAGAAAATCCGAGACAAATATTTACTTCGGCTATTTGAAGTCAGGGAACAACTTCTAGCTGAAAGGAAAATTCTTTTTCCTCCGTTATAAAAGCTCCTGCAATTTCTCAAAGATATAAAAGTTAAATTCCTTTCTTTTTTTCTTTATCTATCCTTCCTTTCTTTCTTTCTTTCTTTCTTTCTTTCTTTCTTTCATTCTTTCTTTCTTTCTTTCTTTCTTTTATTCTCATTAAAAATAACACGAATATATATTATAAATAATACAACGACCGTACGAATAATTTCAAAAACGTTATAACCGTACTTGAAATGGTAATTACTCTGATTTATCTAACTATTACGACCGAGTAATATAATTACATTGATTAACGCGAAACGACACATCGTTACGTATTTTGGTAAAGCATAAGAGCGTCTATTGGAAATGACGAATTTAATAGACGATAGGAATTTTCGAAGATCCAATGGAAATTCGTTGAAAGTGTAATTTTCTGTTCTGTAATACGTTTCATTAATTTCGTCATCAGACATTCTCATTCGTTTCCTTCGTTCTTCGGATACGATAATAAAAAATATGGCACTGACAAATAAGCGAAGGGATCTCGATACAAAGGCGAGAGAATCGATAGACGGGATCTTCGTTGAGAAGGGAGTTCTCGATTACAGAAATGCCGATGTAATCGTTCGAGAATGCCTATATTTTTTCTTCGCCCATCTTCGACTATTTGTAAGGAGAAATGAAATCTCGAAGAATTCGTTCGATATTTAGAATGAAAATGAAAATGAAAAAAATGATTAAAGTAATTATCGGAGTTCATGCGTTTCTATTTTCATTCAAATATTCGAGATGAAATTCGAAAAGTGTATAGGGAGATATTCTCTTACTAAATGCGACGTATGATTGTAAATGACCTTTATCGAAGAGAAGTCATTCGTTCAAATCGATTTTATTCCTCGAAATAAACACAATCGCGCTCGTAACCATCTCCTTTTTTCCTTTCTTTTACGTTTCTCGTATACGCACGAATACGAGCTAATGATTTCTTTCCGGCTGGGCGAATACCAGAAAGAAAGAAAGAAAGAAAGAAAAAAAAGGAAAACGTGAAAAAGGAGAACACAAAATAGAAGAAAAAAAAAAAAACGAGGGAAAAGCAGGGAGGAAATTCGAGAGAGTGTACGAACAAAAATAAAATATATTGTTGGGATTTACGAGTTCGAGAAATCGCGTCGAGGAAAGCTCGTTAAATTAATTGCATCCTAAGAGAGAGAGAGAGAGAGAGAGAGAGAGATTTTTGAAGGCAATCCAAAAAAAGAAAGATAAAAAGGAAAATGGAAGAATAGAGAAAATCGATTCCGAGAATTTCTTTGCACGTTTATTCAAAAAAAAAAAAAAAAAAAAAAAAAAAAAAGAAAAGAAAAGAAAAGATCTCTGATTCATTTTATTGAATAATCTTGAGTGGGGAAATTTCTGACAATTTACTACAATGATACCAGCTGAATCACCGATCATTGATCTGAAAAATCACGTCGTTCGATTTAAATGGACGATGACTTAAGAGTTTCGAAATCTACTCTGACTGTCTGAGACGGTGTTCTAAAGATAAATGTTGAAATAAAAAAAAAAAAAATGACAAACAACTGTTTTATCACGATATCGTAATGTTACGATCATTATCTTACCTATGACAGATAGTTAGATAATAATTGCATGGAAATATCTTTTTATCTATCGATATAAATATTCAAACGAATAATCTTTCTGCGAAGTTTAAAGTCTGAAAGTATTCGTTACTCTTACCGTTACCAATAAACTGAAGAATATTTTAATATCTCGATAATGGCCAATAAAATGGAAAAATATTTTCATTCGACGGCGTACGAAAATATCCGAGTACATCCGAAATAACAACTCGGTAGAACTTACTGTTATAATATTTCCGTTAATTTAACCGTTTAACTGGAAAGTATCCAAAATATATGTAATAAATTATCATTTTGATTGGAAGTTCATATCCGAGTAATGTCAAATCCCCCGGGGACCGTACCAAAAATTTCATTTTGTCTCCCTGCCTTCGTTTAGGTTCTCATAAACGTGCCAACCCTTTCGAATTAGATGCAGGTACACCGAACTTAGTCGTTCTTGGGATTAGTTTATCCCAAACCTGAGAGAGTTATAATAAATTTGTAGTTCTTCTTTCTTCGAATATTTATTTCGTTTTCGTCGTACACACTATGAAAAGGTCCCGGTCCCCTTACTGAAAGTTCTCGAAATGTAACATACTGAAATATTGAATCGATCAGATATATATATATATATATATATACAGAATAATTTTCTAAGAGTTTTGGATAGTACGAGAGATTCACGTTTTGTGAATCTGCGTGTCCGAGAATAATAGTCCGAAAGAGCCAATACGTGCTTCGTGAAAAGGCATGTTATATGATATCTCCGGAAATTTTTGTTCTTTTTTCAAATATGTATAAATTAAGATTCAATGAAACTTTCTACGATTCATCGTAGGGAACATCGAATACGTGTACGCATCGAGAAAATGCAAAAAAATATATTGCGAGATAAAAAAAGAATAAAAGAAAAGAAAAATTAAGGACAAACCGATTAACATTGTTAACAAGAGTACAAGAAAAGGGAAAAAGAAAAAACATTGTCCTGTGAGTGACAATGAGACAGCATAAGTATTAAATTTATTCATAAATTGCAAATAGAATTATGAGCGAATGGTTCTCATTGAACGAAGTCACGTTACTTCTTACGATTTTAGATTCACTCATCGTTAATAATCACTTATGTTTTATATGGAAATGGGCGTCGTTAAGTTTTAAGACGCAAAAGAATCTCGGGCTTGAGATGATGACTCACTAAAGCGTATTTTAACCAATTTATGTTGCAGCTATCTAAAGACGAACGATGAAAGCGCAAGAATACTTGGCAGTGGTTCTTAAACACGTTTGGACAATAGATTTACATATGTATATCACGTTTATATATCTTCTTCGGATAATATGAATTTAAATAAAATAAAATATTAATTTTTCTATGATGTACGACAAACGACTAAAAACGTATATATACATTAATATATACATTTGTATACAAACATTCACGTTAAATTGATAGCTTTAAAAATGTTACTGATTTTCTCGTTAAATCAAGCCGGGTTTAAAGTAATTATGCAAATTATTTTCAACCGCATTATTTAAATCTTACCCTTAGTAATTTTACATCGCTCTCTTGAGAATTTCTATTGTACACAAGACGAACGTATACATCCCTCTTTCAATTTGCCTTCCTTAATTCCAGACAATCTACTATTCGTTGGAATTTACCGAAACATCGAAAGAATTCTAAACGACAATGAGCTTCCATTTTCACCTCCTGCAAATTCAACGTATAAAAAGAATTGATTCGAAACGTAGGTCCGTGAGCACGAAGAAAATTTCCAAGAGCAAAACGTCGACCAATTTTTCTCGATTTTCATGTTATCTCGTGCAGCTTATTTTCTTTCTTATCTATAATCTTTGTATATCCTAAATATGCGATTTCTTTGTAAAAAAAAAAAAAAAAAAAAAAAAAAGAATACATATTTTTTGTAGGCTTACATAGAATTAATCTATCTTGTCCATTCTCAATTAATTCCAAATTCTTGTTAATATCTAAATTTACAATATAATATAATATCAACATTAATAACATTATTAATTAATATATATATATATATAGATTTTGTGCTTGTGAAAGAGAGAGAGTGAGAGAGAGAGTGAGAGAGAGAGAGAAAGAGAGAGAGAGAGAGAGAGAGAGAGAGAGAGAAGGATCGATTTTGATCAATTTCAGCGAGCTTTTGGAAATTACCATTAAACTATTAATCATCGTATTAATCATATTTCGAGCGTGCTCGAATTAGCGCATTCGACGCATCCCAGCGGAAAATTGAAACTGCTAAGGGAGCTAGAGAGAGAGAGAGAGAGAGAGAGAGAGAGAGAGAGAGAGAGAGAGAGAGAGAGAGAGAGAGGGAGAGAGAGAGAGAGAAATAGAGACGGATAGACAGAGACAAAAATTGAAATAGAGAGAGAAGACGGATAGACAGAGACAAAAATTGAGACAGAGAGAGAGAGAGAGAGAAGCCAGAGAAATGAGAAAATGAAGAAGGGGACTTCGTGAACGTGAGCGACAAGAAAATCAGAAACCGTAACCTTTTAGTAAAGAAGAGAAACGTGAATGGAAATCCGTCCGGCGCATTAAAGGAGCTTAATTCGGGTTGCGCTGAGAATTTAAGGGTTGATTACAATTTGGTCGAGCAAAGCACTAGTCGAACAAAGTGAGAAAAGGCAGTATGAGTGAACGACCGAACTCAACGGAATCAAAATAGACGAGATACGGTTATATCAGTTCCAGGTTAAGAACTAAATTTCTAATCGTTTTATAATCGCTCACCCGAAGGGGAGTCCGGACTCATGAGTTACTTACAATCCAATTCTATTTAAAAGTCTCCCCGCGAAGGAAGATTAAGGTAATACGATAAGATTCGAAACGTTTTATAATGAAAATAACAATTTTCTAACGTCATCTACGAGTCACCTAGTTCAGTACCAATTTAAGATTAATTAAGAGGATCAATCAAGGGTAAGAATAAGAGAATTTTCTCGTGGTGATAACAATTTTCTATTCGTTTCACGAATCAAATTCCTAAATGATTTTAAATCGATCATTTCATTCCGATTCTATACTGATCCCGGATTCGTCTTATATAATCATAAGAATTTTTATTCTTCCGGGAGTTTCGCGCGAAGGAGAAAATAAAAAAAAAAAAAGAAAGAAAAAAGAAAAAAAACAAAGAGAGGAAAAAAAGAAAAGAAAGGAAAAAATAAAAAGGATAAAAGTATATAGAGATTTTTATGGCATAAGAAATAAAAAAAAAAAAGAAAAAAAGAAAAAAAAAAACAAAGAGAATATGGCCGAAAAGAGATGCGAGCTCATTTATGAGCCATCCGAAATTCCACGAATATTCTTCGTTGCGTCTTCGTCGAGGACTTTTCCTAAGCACCCAGCGTACATCAAGCCCATCGTCATCTACCACGTGATCATTACCCTTCTACCCCACCTCGTCCTCCACCCTCGAGCGAGCGGGTTTAGAATAACCCGAAACTCCGTCGTTCTACTCACTCGTATGTTCGATCTCGACCGGTTCGTGTCATCGTTTCCTTCCTTCATCCTATTCTTCGAGCTCCCGAAAACGTATCTACGATCATGGAGGTTGCCAAAGGTAAGAGACTCAAAAACGAAGAAATAAATATTACGTATAATTTCAAAAAGACGAACGAAATCATCTCCACGTTTTGCGATCACTTTATGATTTATCGTAGGGTTACCGGTTTTATTATTTCTTTTGGAAGTGCACAAAATATTCTCTCTCTCTCTCTCTCTCTCTCTCTCTCTCTCTCTCTCTTTATCTCTTAATTATTTAACTATTTTAACAGAATTTTTAATTTCTTATAATTATTGCCTTTTTCGACAGTTATGAACTATCGTGAGAATTATCATTTTATCGTTAAAATTAATAAAGAAATTTCTTTTCATAAAATTTGCAAGAAAAAGAATCAACTATCATTTCTTGAAGAAAAATGTATCGCGAAAGGAATATGGATATTTGTGATTGATCTAATGATGCCATAGGCTACAAACTCTGTAAAATATCTCGAGTAACGTCTTAGATCGTAACAAAAGAAATATTCAAATATTCCTTCCTCGCTCGAAATATATACATCCTTCTATATACTCATGAATTTCTCAGAAAATACAATTTATGCTTACGATATATTCAGAAGCAAACAATTTAAATGCATTTCACAATGCGTCGAACGTATACTATAAATAATACGAACGTCAAATGTCAATGATATTTGTTCGTCGTTAGAAAACATAAAAAAAAAAAAAAAAAAAAAAAAAACAAAAAAAAAATGAAACTAACTTAGAGCTTGTTTGGCAAATAATCGATCAGGAGATGATAATTTAGAACGATTACGAAACTCTAATGGTATTCTAATTTTCAAATACAATTAACCAATCATTGAAGTTCACAGAAATCTGATTATCTTACACCTTGTTTAACACATAATCGATTAACAGTTAATAGTTCGGGATAATAGTTGAGACGCTCCTAATTGTATTTGAACGTTTAAATACGTTTAATCAAATCCCATAAATTTCCAGTACCCACAGTCCATAAAACAAACGAAGTTAATTTACTCTTCCTTCAAAATTTCGCATTGAAATATCTAAGAAGAAGAAGAAGAAGAAGAAGAAGAAGGAAAAAAAAAAATTAAATAAAATAAAAAAAAATGAAAAAGAAATGCAATACAATAGAACAATTAATTTTTTTCAGCAAACGACACAGCTAGTAGCCTAGTCGAACAATCGATGAACGTTGAATCGGCGTTGAAGTCGGTGAAAACGTTGCAGAGTACGCAAAGCGTACAAACCAAATCCGTGATTGAGTCGTCGACTTCCATTAAATCGGTGACCACATCGTCAAGCAGGTCGCATCGATCGATGGAGTACGAGGAGTCGGTTGAATACACCGATGAATAAACTCATCTCGCGGCGAAATCCCTGAGTCCCACGAAAAACCAAGTGGACACCGAACGTGGTCGAGGCTAAGGTGTTAACGGCGTGCTAAATTATTCGAACGGCTACTACTTAGTCCGATCTGTTGTATTGAAAAGGAAGAAGAAAAAAAAAATGTACTCTGTCGTCTAACGTCATAACGATACGACCTGACAATGTTTAAGTTCTTCAAAGATCTTTTTTTTTTTTCTTTTTGAGGGGGGGCGAACGAAGAAGAAAATCATTTCCTTCGATAACGTTTTTTATTCGTTTTTCATGAAATATTCGATGATATAAAATAATTCCGTGAATTAAGGAATATATCTTAATCGTAAAAATCTTATCGCAAATGATACGAACGGGTCGACGAGAGAGAGAGAGAGAGAGAGAGAGAGAGAGAGAGAGAGAGAAGGAAGGAAAATTATAAAAATAAAACAAAAAAAAAATGAAAAGTCTAAGAACATGAACGTGAATCAACGTGGGATACTTCGAGAAAAATTGAGTCTCTTTACCGTACGACGACGTGTCAAGGCGAGAGCCGGGAATGCCAGTCGCGATCGAAGATGTCTACGTTAAAGAAAAAGACAAGAAGAATAAGTAGAATAAGAGGAAGAAGGAGAAGAAGAAAAAGGAAAAAGACAAATACGCGGAGGAACGTCTGGAAGTCTCGGCTACGAGTTTGGCTCCACTCCAAACGCCGTGGTTCGCCGCCAAATAGCAAAGAGCCCCTTCCTTTTTCTTTTACAAATTCCCGTCCGTCTTTCTCCCCACTATTGGACATTCACCTCCCCCTACCCTAATCCAAACCCTTCTCGCTCGAATGTTCCGTCATTGTCACGTATCAAAATCCCGATTTTCATTCCGAGGAATCGTTTAATCTTTGTACAATAAAATTTCTAAGACCGACACTTTGTTATTCCCTCCTGAAATCAATTTATCATCGATATAATTTTCTCAAAAATATTTTCTCGATAATAATAATGGCAACGACAAAAGAAAAAAAAAAAAAAAAGAAAAAAAGAAAGAAAGAAAACACATTCTTTCGTCATATCCGCAACGTCGTATTACAACGTTGTATTGTCACTTTGATGATAAATAATAATAAGTAATTTCAATAATAATCCAATAATTTCAATAATAATAAGTAATTATAAATTATAAATAGGTTTTCATAATACCTTTTCAAAGTAGTTTCTCTTCATTTATTTATTACTTTTATTTTTCTCTTTAATTAAAACAATTCGATGGATGTTTAATTAGTGCGAGAAAACGTATGCGCGAGGTCGTGATTCATTATGAACACGAAAAAAAAATAAAGGAAGTGTGTTTAGACAAAAGCATGATGAACCGTGGCCCGTAGCTTTCGTATTTCATTACTCTAAAATTGTACCACCGG
>OU426853.1:7085160-7125160 GCA_911387685.1 Dolichovespula media
TATTGTTTAATACTTCTTCTTGATTTTGTTGCAAAAAAAAAAAAAAAAAAAAAAAAAGAAAAAAGAAAATTTCTTAAAAAAATGTCGAATATTTCGAATGATCGTAGAAAATCGTACTACATGTTCGTTTATTCCACGACTATGTTGAGTAATATATCGAATTCATTGAATCTATCGAATTCATTGAATCTATCGAATTCATTGAATCTATCGAATTCATTGTATTTGTCAAATTCGCGAAATTCTACCTAATTATAATACGAATATAACTTGTGCAAGTAACACGACGACGATACGAGAAATCTATGTTTTAAAATTATCTGTTAAAATATTATTCCAAGTAGTATATGGAAATATAAAAGACAAAAAAAAAAAAAAGAAAGAAAAAAAGAAAAAAAAAAAATATATATATATATATATATATAAAAAAAAGCTATTACTTACCTGCTGCTATTTACTGAGGTATTGCTTCTGCTGCGTCGAGATATGATAGAATCTCCACGATTGACGACACCTTTGTGAGTAATGCTGAATGCCCTCAATCTGTAGAGATCGTCACCAGCTCTCGGATTGTACGCTTTTTCGGGTAAGCTGTGCACTCGAGGTCGTATATGATCTGGCACTGAAATGGTGTTGAAAAGACGATTAGAGATGAAATCCTCTCAACGACAACGCGCTTGAGAACATTCAGAACAGACAAAGGCAGAAGAAACAGAGAAAAAAAAAGAGAGACAAGAAGAAAGATAAGAAAAAAGAGAGAGGGGGGAGGGGGAGGGAAAGAAAAGAACAATGTTCACTCGAACTCCGTTATTGTTAAGTTCGGTTATCGAGATATAGAATTCGTTAAAAAATTCAATCAATACGTTCTCGTGGGACTACCGAAGAAATGTCAGAAGGAAG
This sequence comes from Dolichovespula media, assembly GCA_911387685.1. NCBI lineage: Eukaryota > Metazoa > Arthropoda > Insecta > Hymenoptera > Vespidae > Dolichovespula > Dolichovespula media. The sequence goes on from OU426853.1 coordinate 7,086,061, forward strand.
AAAGAAAGAAAGAAAGAAAGAAAGAAAGAAAGAAAGAAAGAAAGAGGGAAAAAGAAAGAAGTAAAAGAATAAAGAAAAAATGGCATGGCGAATTCGCAGGTCGAATCAATTCGCAGTTATAATAAATTTATATGGTAGGTCTCGGACCTACATCTTATACATATCTGATAGAATAAAATAACAATCCGGCATATAAGTTTCTATTTGGAATATAAACAATTCATTTCTATCGTTCTACCTTCATTTATATTAGTACGAATAAATAAAAGAATGGTTTAGCGAATAAAAATAATAACCTTATACGATCTTATTTAACGAGATATTTCGTAAATTTGTAAATGACGGGTCTGCTTTAACTGGTCCGAAAGACAAATAAATCATCAAAGAACATAAACGAAATATAGTTTAACGGACTGCTAATATGATGTTATTCATTGTTAACGATGTAAAAATCTATTTGTTTCGATATGTATATCGAACAGGAATCTGCAGAGAGTTCTGCCTACATAATCTCTAAACAACGAACGCTTCGTCTATGAATAGCATGATTCACTCATGTACTCCCACGAAGCTGAAGCTAGGTTATATCTCCGAAAATCATGTCTCGAGCAACTATGGTACGTTCTATGACGTTTTAGTGTTTAACGAACTTTGATTATAGTAGGTTTATTTGTAATTAGATTAATATGATTGGATGAGAAGAGGAAAAGAAGAAACGAAGGAAAAAGAAAGAATAATAAAAGAAAACGTAAAAGTAAATCTCTTTCGTGATAACTGTCAAGTATTATGGAAACTTTTTAACTAAAACTTGATATTTGCTCTAGTATCCTAATTGAGCTGACTTTATCGCAGAAGAAAAAGAAGAAAAATAAGTGGATGAGGATGAGGAGAAGGATTAGGAGAAGGAGGAAAAAGAAAAAAAAAAAAATACATGAACGATGCGTTTATCGAATTTACCCTTAAAAAGGAAAGAAAAAAATCAATATACCGAGGGACTCGCTTTTAGACGAAATTAATTAACTTTCGTCTGACACAAAGCAGGATAAAAAAATCGGATTCTGAAAGCCGTTTCCGCTTTTCCAATTTGGAATTCGAATTTACGAATACATTCAAACGAAATTCTAATTACGTTGAGGAACGTGAGAGAAACGGGCTATAATTTCTGCTAATAACCCGCATACTTTTCAACTTTCATCAGACGAAATCGATCGAACAAATCTGACGAACATTAGATATAAAACGAATTATCCACCAATAAAATAGAAAACTATTCTGTATCAGTATTTACCAATTTTAAAAAAGTTTACTTGTCGGACAATTGTATCGGTAATTTGAAGAAATTAAGATCCTTTTTTTTTACTACATCATAATAAATAATGGATAAATTTTTATAAAATTATAACGTTGTTATATAATAAATCTATAAATTATTATAATATTATGTATAACATATAATATATAAAATGTATTATATATTATATATATATATATATATATGTGTGTGTGTGTGTGTGTGTGTGTGTACCATAATTTTAATGATTCGAAATATTAATATTAATTAATAAGTCCAATGTATCATAGCTTAACGAAAATTTAATTAATTCTTTGTAAAACGAATTTATATATTTTCGCGAGATAACAATATAGAAAGGTAATATAAACGATTATGAAATTTGAACGGTTCTGTAGATAATTAGTAAGTTCAGTGTACTGAAAGTAAAAGGAAGTGAAGGGAGTCTGTTTCCCGTAGTAATTGCTTTTCCAGAACGAGTTGCAAAGCAAATCGATGAGCAAACGGTACATGGAGTAGTAGCTTGTTCACATAAGGTAGTACTATGTGTGCACATTAATGTGGTTAGAGTCCATGGGCCACTCGACAAGTTCATCTCATGACACGACGATCCCTTATTGGAAAGAGAAGACGTGGTTGCACTGAATTTCTCACTCAAAATTCTATCGAAGAACTTGCCCATAAGAGTAAAGGGTATCGTCCCTTTACTCCTATCCAATTATACTAACTTTAATTGATAAGTTATATTACTACAACGTCATATGTATATACATATATATATATACGTTATATAATTGTATATATAATTGATAATCTATGATACATGATATCTGTATATCTCCGTATAGAAATTTAGAAATATATAATATTTAATAAAATAATAATACGTATTCAATAGTACGTATTCATTTAATTTTACATTAAAGTTATACGGTATCGTTATAATTAATTAAATAACGTAATTATTTGATTGTAATTTATTTTTGTGGATTCGTTTATAAATCTGCATAAACGATTTATTAATAAAATAAACTTTTGAGATGAATAAAACACGTTATATCTGTTAACAACATATAAGTCATTATATAAATTCAAATCCTTCATTAAATGCACAATATTCTCGAAAAGTCTTTGAAAGGTCGAGTATTAAGCCGAATACTCTACGTGGAAGCTTATTTCTTAACTCGGAACATAAACTCAAATCAAATTATTCTATCTTTGCTATGAACGGACCAGTTTTGAATTCAACGATAAACTTTTGTAAGTGGAGACGCTTCTCTTTCAATTTGTTAGAAACTGACTGCAACAACTGTTATCTTTCCTTTGACAAGAAACGAAGTAAAACTTGAATGATAATCCGTATATCTGTCTGATATACCATTTTCTTTTTGTATTTTCTTTTCCACGGATTAATTCTATAAAAAAAAAAAAAAAAGAAAAAGCGAAGAAAGAAAAACAGAAAAAATAAATATCAAGAAAATTTATCGAACTGCAAAAATGGGGAGGGGGGGGGGAACAAAAGACAATAAAAACAAATTCGTCATTCGTTATAGATATAGTGTCGATTAAAATATTGTTTACTAGATCGTAGTATTTTCATCATCATAAAAAAAAAAAAAAAAAAAAAAAGAAATCGTAATTCGATAAAAATTCATTTTATCTACCTGATGCGTGTTAGAGATCAATGACACTTTCTTGTCTACGATTTCCTATGATTCGGCTTTACAAACTCAAAGCATATCTACCGAGATTGTCGTGTAACCGTGTGTGAAAACTATCACACGATCGAATGCACTTATCTCAAGTACATCACTGCGGTGGAATTCACATGTACATATCCAATATCAAAGGAAATTCTATTGTATATTCTCATCAATTTCTATACCACGTGTGCGTTAACTTTTGATCCTCCTGGTTTTATATATAATATAAGAAGACGAAGTATTTGTAATATAATGAATTTAAACTTTCAGAATAAACGAAAAGGAACAAAATAAAATTTTCACCATGACTTCCGATATTGTCGATTAAATAAATAAATAGACAAATTAATACGAATGATCGTTCATCTCGAATTTTTCTTCCGTTTCTTTGTCCTTTTTTTTTTTAACTAATTTGTCCATGCGTCAAATTTAAAAAAGGACTTTAAAAAGGATTCTTTGTTATAGAAACTTCCCATATCTAAACTATTAAACTTTATTTATAATTATTCTAGCTCAAAAGGTTGAAACAATTAATAATTTTTTGATAATGACTTATTCAATCTTATTGTAAAATGATATAAATAAATTCTATTCATGTAGATGCATGTGTAGGTACACGTGGATTACTGTAATCATCATTTTTCTTCTACTTTTTTCTATCTTTTTTTATATTCCTTTCTATTTTCTTTCTTAGCAACGACCTTAATACGAACGATTTTGAATGATTACTGCTTTTGTCCGTAATGGAGGTCAAAGTTTTCACTATCTTACGTTCTTCTCTCTCTCTCTCTCTCTCTCTCTCTCTCTCTCTCTCTCTCTCTCTCTCTCTCTCTCTCTCTCCCTTTCTTTATCTATCTTCCTCTTCACTTCTCTTTGTCTGTGAAAAATTGTCCCTTGATGATAAATCTTACATCATAATAAATAAATAAATTTCGAGGTTTCATTCTCCTTTTGAAAATACGTTTAAAATTAAATTTACTAAAAAGTGAAGAGAACGACAAAGTCGTTGGCACATAACGTTATTAAATATCGCCATTTTACATCAAACTACCTCCTAATTAGAATAGTCTACCCTGTTTGCATGCTTCTTTATTTTAAAGAAGACAAGGGGAAGAATATTCTAAAGGGAGATAACAAAAGAGAAAAATGTCGTAAAAATGATAACCATCTTCTTCAAGCTTTTTAAGATCTTTTGTTAGTCTTCTTGACGTTCCTACACGGAAAAAAAAGAAAAAGAGAGAGAGAGAGAGAGAGAGAGAATCATAAAATGTCAAAATCGATCCAGCTCCATTTTAGTGAAAATGCATATATACGATGAGTCATGTAATATAAATAGTCCGAATAACTTTCAAATTATGCGTTTAATAACAAATTGTTGTATATAAAAATTGAATGATTTTTCAAAAGTGATATTGCATAGCGTATCAATTTTTCTTTTCGTTTTTATAGATAAAAAAGTAATTATACTAATAAATAAATAACTGATAAATTAGTAAAATAATAAATCAGTAGAAAATCTGAAGTGACAATTTATCGTCTTTGAAATTAATTATTGACAAAATATTTTACTTATTTGTTTTGTTTTTTGTTTTTTTTTTTCGAGAATTTTCCTTTCTAATACCGCCATTATATTTGTCAAATAATCCTACTTTATTGCGATTGCTTATCATTCGGTATCAAAGATATTAGAGAAAGGTTTTATCAATGAAGGAAATACTACTTCCATCTTAGCAGTAGTAAATAAGGGGTAGACTATCGCAATATAGTAGGATTACTTGTGTTGATAAATACTGCAAAGTAAACTACGATTTCTTATTCAAATCTTTCATAGCATTCAATCCTGAACTTCAGAATTAACCAAAGTCAATTTTTTAGAAATCAAATGAAATATCTCGTTAGGTATAAGTTTTAAAGTTAATAATAATGAATAAACTTTTATTTTCTTATTTAATTATTATTGCAAAATTTCGACGTAAAAATTATAATATCCTATCTAGGAAAACAAAATTTGATCTTTAAATTTCCTAAACGTTTCGAAATAAAGTAAAAACAATGTTTCATGTAGAATTTATTCAAAATAATTTAAACGATTTATCCTATAGGTATTTTCTTTCGCTGTCTTGCACTAAGTCATTATCGAACGTTTTAATTTTATTAAATAACAAAGACAAGTATATAATTAAACTATTATTCATTATACTACACACCTATAAATATCTAAAATACTCAACTTTCAATTCACATGGAAATCCATAAGATACTCGATATTTCGATATATAAAAGGATTCTATAAAATTTCCTTTTACTTCATACGTTTTAAAGAAATAAGTAAGAAGATGTCTTACGAGCTTCTTCTATTCTTTCTTTTCCATGGAAAGTATAACGTCTTACAAAGGGCGTAGAATATTATGCGAAGCGCGTCGCCTTTGCGAACAGTGGCTATGAAGGATTACACAATTTGCTTCTCGTTCGTACATCATGAAACGTCGGTCTAAGTCCATTTTGTTTTTCATTACAAGTCTACTACGCAATTACGTCTCGACCGATTCGAGTTAAACAAATTAAAAGTTTGCAAATATAATTGTAATCCCACTGATAAAATATAATTTATAACAAATTAACATTATTTAATTTTAAAATAATTATCTACGTATATATATATATATATATATATATATATATATGTATGTATGTATGTATGTATATATATATTAATAAAAATATAACAGATTAGATAGCAAATTGAAGATACAAATGAAAAAAAAAAAAGAAATTATATCTCGATGATCACTTAATTATTCGCTTAAATATGGAAACTTATGTTCCATCGTCGACCTTGAATTAAAAATGAAAACGTTTAACAACATAATATAACTGATATATATATAGAAAGGAGAAAGAGCTTTGTACGTTTTCCCGTGGTAACCACAATACTCTTGATAGCTCAGAAAGCTCGTATCTCATTTTCGTTCTATGCAAGCAACTCAGTATTCTAGTTGCTGAACATGTTCAGCGTTTCAAGCGTTACGTAGAAGCAATAACGCTTAACTTTTTATCGTTCCCGATTCTATCCACGATATAACTTCGATCTTTTCTTTATACTCTCCATTACCGTTAATGTTCCGTGTTATCTTTTTTTTTTTTTCAAGGTTACTTCTTTTTTTTTATTTTTTGCCCCCTCAGTAAGTCCTTCTATTTTCTAGGAATAAACGATCGATATATTTCGAAGTGGAAATTTTCGATATACGACGTAGTATTATATTCAATATAATCTATTCACGATATACATCCGTACATCCCAATGTAGAGTATCGATGAACGTTTATCTATGTTCGAATAATCTCACGCTAATTACCACTTTCATTAACTATCTCTATTTTGACGTTGTGGTGTTTTATTCTATTCGTCAATAATCGCTCGAGTATATACATTTTCGAAATTGACGAAGAAGACGTTGTCACGAAAAAGAATATTACAAATATTTATCCAAAAATAATTAAGAGTTTATGCTAAAAATAAAGAATTCTAATCTTCAAGAGCTTTATTTGTGGATAATCGTAGTTTCCAAATGTTTTACAGAGTCGGTATAATGATCGAATGAAAATGAAGAGAAAAGAAAAAGAAAGAAGAAAACATTAATACGTTATTTAATATATTAGATACGACAGCATTTTAACATTAATACGTTTATAATTTTCTTTGTAGAAACTAATACACGTCTTCAAGTTAAAAAAAAAAAAAAAAAAAAAGAAAAAAAAATATGTATATTACTTTATTATACCAACGATTGAATCGATTAAGACGTTTCGTTAAATTGATAAAGAAAAAATTGATGAAGAAAACTCAAACGGAGAAACAAAGACAAAATTTATTAGATTAAATTAGATAGTACATACCTGGTAATTCGAGGAAATTAGAAGTCCTTCGTTGTCGGACACGTGGGTGAGCATTGAAATTCAATGGACCAACATCCTCATTGCTAATATTCGATACGTTCGAGCATTGACTATCGCGAGAACCACGGCGGGACGCCAGGTAAGCTGCAACATCGGAGAATTTCATCAAAATGGCAATGATCAAAGGGATTGCTAAAGTAACGATAACCCGTATCGCAGTGTGTAACCACGTTTCTGCGTTTCCCTCTTCCTACTATATATATTATATTCTCGTATGCATAAGTAAATAATGTTTATCTGTTGATATATAGAGTAACCAGAATATTTACCATCACTAATGACACTGCGTTTAAATCGACCATGTGTTGATATATATATATATATATATATATATATATATATATACACATATACATATACACACACAGAAAATAATCATATAAAAATGTCTTATTTCTTAAAAACTCTCTATAACGCTATCTAATCAAAATTATATACTCATATTACATCCTTATTATGTAAATCTTGTTTCATTTTTGCCAATACGATATTAATTTTTATTTCATATTAGATGGTTCATGTTTGCCAAGTTAATATTACTATGGTATGATACAGTTATACTGTTAGTAGTTTTATGTCATTCATTTCGAAATTATATAACTCTAATAATTTCTTCTTTTTTAACATAACAAGAATTTGAGTTATACGAGATTAATATTACAAGAAATTTAATGTTTAAGTATGGAGTTTAGTTAAGGGCCTTTTAGAAAAATTAGTTTTCATAATAAAAAAGCTTAGGAAACAGATGGAACATGTTATAACCCCGAGGACAACCTTTTATGGTTTCAATTACGGGACTTTCTTAATCCTTGGCCTTTCGGTTACAGAAAACGGGAAGAATTTCAAATTAAATATTTAATCTGGTCATTGAGAAATAGAGACTAATTGAAATCACTCCTATGTATTTTTGATATCTTGCGTTTGAGTACGTGCATGATATTTTCATTAAAACTATCACACATAGCTCTCATTGAAACTATTACATATAGATATGTATCTTTTCAATGAAGTACAATACAATCATTTCAAAACGAGTTACTTGAAAAGAAAAGAGAAAAAAAGGAAGTGAAAAATAAATAATAAATTAATACAGATCAAATAAAATAAAATAAGAAATGCTTTCAATAATTTTATAATTATTTCATTTGATAATAATTTAAACGATTTAATTATAAATAGAAAAAAAATAATGTTATAGTCAAAAGAAAGAAGGGAGTGAAAAGGGAACAAAATAATAAACAATACACAAAAGACATGAAGATATAAAGTATAACATTCGACAACGAGAAATCTTATTATTGTTGGTTCTTGAAATCTCGCCTGGATTCAATCTCGCTTGTAAAGACCACCGTGAGAAGCAATTATCGGCAGTTTGGCTTTTCGGGCTTTTATGTGTACTTAACAACGGCGCAGGAGCGAGTGATTGTTCCGCTTATCTTCATTACACGAGCACGCGCCTAACTACACAAGAATCAAAAAAGAGACCGTTTACCTTTTACCCATCGATCGTCCTTCTATTGACATTTTACGAATACGAATTCGATCGACTTTACGTAATTTTATTTATCGTAATGTATATCGAGATGATAATCGAACTGTGCAAATTGTCTTTATTAATTGTTATCGATAATTAACGTCTAACGATTTGTTACATATGATACGTATGATACACATCAAGTTGTAGACGAAAAGATTGTTAAAAAAATAATACAATATATATATATATATATATATATATATATATATATTGTATATATATGTATATGTATATATATCAGCATGATTGATATTTTGAAACGTTAAGCAGAAAATAAATAAAAATAATAATAACTTTACCTAGTCCACCCTTCATCGATCCTCGTCTTCTCGGACTAGACAATAAAGTGACTTCGGTCTCGGCATCGCCGATCTCAGTAAGATCACTAATCGATCTTCTCGCTACGTTTTGATCTTTTCTATCATTTCCGGTAGTGTCAACAGAAATTCCTTCACAACACCGAGTAGCCTCGTTCAAACATCCTTGGCTACGATTCAAATGGCCACCCATCTTACTCGCATGGGATTTCTCGTTCATCGAACAATTTCGATCAACGTTCTCGTCTTGAGTACCAAAGCTTCCATCCTTACAAGATCTCAATTCAGACTCCGTGTGTTTGGGACTGCCATGAGACGACGAAGATATAGGTGCCACTATTGTCGGTGATATTGGACTTTTAGGTCCCCCCAAACCGAAAGATGAATTTCTTCGACGGTCGATCATATTCGGACTTTTCGGTAAAAAATTCGAAGAACTTGCCGTTCTATTGCCGGACATAATCGTATTATTATTCGTAGATGTTATCAAATTTTTATCACAGAATTTAAATATCGGTGATTTTCTACCGGACGATTGAAGCGTAGTATCACTGCTGTTAGGACTTTTCTGATTTTTATTCATTGAATAATAAGATGAATTTCGCGAGGAGCCACGTTGATCGATATCCGTGCAACGAGCGAACGTATCGAAATCGAAATTCGTGTTAGGTGTTTCCGGATAATATTCAGTCGGGAATTCAAAAACTAGAGGGGTACTCGGTGTCTTCGTAACCGATAACTGGCTAGGACTTCTTTGTCCAGAGATCGGGATACGTGGCAGCTGAGGCAACTGACGTGGACTCCTTGGGGATTTAGAATGGATCGATGATTCTGAACTATTCGTTGCCATTTTTTCTACGACTTGTCAAAATATATTCTCCGTTATCTTATTATTTCTTCCTCTGTCCTCTTTCGTAAATAATTTCCTCTTTAGACTCACGCTCCTTACTTGATACTCAACATGGAAACCTTTTTTTTTATTGTATTTTTTCTTTTCTTCCCTTTAACGATTCCTATTCCGATTGTCGTCGTCCTCGTTGTCGTTGTCGTCGTCGATATTAACAAACTCGGTTTCTACAAAAATACGAATTTCGATTACTATGATGTTTCTAATTCTCTCTCTCTCTCTCTCTCTCTCTCTCTCTCTCTGTCTCTCTCAACTGTCACATCAAATGCTCTTTATATTTATTCACGATCCAATTTACTTAGTTCCACGTGTTTGTCTTATAAAGTAATTGCGAAATGGAGCAATTCAGTGATTATAAAAATCGTCAAATACTCTAGATAAGCAAACGACATTTCAAAGAAAACTCAACGGGCCTCGATAATGCGAAAATACAAGTCATTGTTTCCTTCGACGTGCCTAATGCAAAAGGGGCGGGTATATATTACGCAAGTTTCTATTACTTTGCATGATAATGCGAAAGAAAGCCCACCCTTCGTTGAGAAAGTGAGAAAGAGAGAAAGGAGATCTTTTGAAATGAATGTACGAGACTTATGTAAAGTGAAATATACGAGAGAAAGCTCTTTTGGGACATCGATAGTAGGGACAATGGAAAATATGCTTCCAAATTGATTTACCTAGTGATGATATCAGAAACTTTACGAGTTTAACGAAATTTACACGATAACGGTCTCCAACGTGCATTATAGTTTATCGATTATTTATCGATTACACGTGATACTTTTGACGTAATTCAAAAATAACGTAAACAATAACAAAAAAAAAAAAAAAAGAAGAAGAAGAAAGAAAAGAAAAAGAAAATATCGTCTAGTTGTTTAATCAATTATCAAAGCATACGCTCTGAACGATAGTTCGTCTAAAACTAAACATGACGCCACGCTTTCAATAATATAAATTCGAGGTAAACAAGATCGGCGTAAACAAACGAATGAAAAATCTTCCATCGAAAGACATATACGAGATCATATCCTACGAAGATCGATTGAGTCCTTTGGCACTTATTATAATTAAATTTGTCTATATATTATATTAGAATATACCGAAACAAATGGGAATTGTTTTAACGTTTAGTTTCAATATAAAACAGTAAAAACAATAAAAATAAGATAACAAGGAAGTTCGTATAAATATATGTCCTATTTGACTTTGTTTTCGTGTTATAGCAGATTTTACTTTCAACAAATGTTATTTGTTTACTTTCATAAAAGATGTTCGAAATGATTTGAATCAATAGATTCAGACAAATTCTAAATCAAAGCCTACAGACGCTTTATCAGTGACTATCTTTATGAATGACTTACACTTTTCACATATCCAGATGTTGCGTGTATTTTCTAGAAATTCCGCTTAATTCTTTCAATTCATTGAGTTTTATCCGTCTAACGAGAGAATTATTTGCTATTAAAAGAAAAAAAAAAAAAAAAAAAAAAAAAGAAAAAAAAAATCGCTATAATACAAAAACAAAATTACAAAGGATATATTTTTGTACAAACTGTCTTTTGTTAACGTTGTTTAGATAAACTTTTATTGTTTAGATACGCCAAAAAAAATTTTTTCCGCTTATCTTTGGACAACACGTATGTCATAAAATATTATTCAGATTCGTCTCGCTATTCATTCTACTTTAACATTTTATATTTTAAACGGGGTATTTCGTAACAGGCCATATGTAATGTATAACAATGACGTATATATATATATATATATATATATATATATATATATATATATAACAATGATATTAATTAATGAAAAAAAATCTAAAATGTACGTGACGAAAGATACGTCTACGTACATATACACGTACGTCACGTAAAATCTATATAAAATGTTACCGAAAGGAGTTTCGCAGGGACAATGAAACAAGAAAAGGAAGGGAAATCAAAGAAAATCGATTACATATATATCGTACACTTACCGAATACGTTGTATGACGATCAACCAACTAGTTAACCTGTTGATCATGGAGACACTCAAGACTGCGCCGGTAATTCATTTCTACGTCGTTTAACCCCGTCAAATCGAAATAACTTCGTAGGAAACGAAGAAGGATGATCTCTCTAGTTGGTATCTGGAAAAAGAAAAAAGAAAAAGAAAAAAAAAAAGGAAAACGAAACGGAAAAGAAGGCGAAGAAAAAATGATTGAAAATAAGGAAGAAGGAAGGAAGGAGGACAAGAAAAGAGGAAGGTGGATAGGAAAAAAAGGGGGGGGGGAAATGAAGAAATTCGAGGACAAAGGGAGAAGAGGGAGGAGGAGTGATGGGAGAGAAAGAGAGATAAAGTATCGAGAAGTGAACTTTCGATATTTACTAATATCGAATCGAAATTTATAGAACACGAGAGAAAGCGTGACTACCTGCCTCGTCGATGGCTCGCACGCTACTGAGGGGGTAGAACGCGTATATAAGTCACCCTCGCTCTCTACCTCATCGCATCCCTACCTCTTTCTCTTTCTATCTATCTATCTGTCTCTCTCTCTCTCTCTCTCTCTCTCTCTCTCCCTCTCGCTCTCTCTCTCTCTCTCTCTCTCTATCTCTCGCTCTCTCTCTATCTCTCCCTCTCGCTCTCTCTCTCTCTCTCTCTCTCTCTCTCTCTCTCTCTCTTTCTCTCTCTCTCTCTCTCTCTCTCTCTCGTTCTCACAGCTCGTATACGTTTCCGGATTTATTCCAAACTACCAACTTTTTTGTTTGTTTTTGTATTCTGTTTTTTTCTTTTTTTTTTCCATTCAACCTGTTACAGCCTATTTCATACCAAATAATTCGAACCTACCGGATGACCTTTGAATTTACAAAAATCCCGGTTTTCTATCTCGCTCATCGTACACAGTAGAACGCAAAAAATTCTCACGCGAAATGGATATATATATATGTATATGTATATGTGTATATATATATATATATATATATATATATATATATATATATATCGTTAAATAAAATAAGTAGATTTAATAAAATAAATGTGGATCGTTCCGATCGATTTTTCGATCATCATCATCATGTATTTCTGTTAAAAATACATTGAACAAAAATTATGACTTTTATGCTGTGCGAGAGAGGAAAAAGTAATTCGTAAAGATCGTACTCTTAAGTTACGAGTAACAAAAAAAAAAAAAAAAAACAGCATTAATTCTAAAAGGTTTATTCCAAAATTAATACTAATTCTTAATACTAATTCCAATGAATTTAAAGGAGTGTCAGTAATCAGGAAGATAATGATAAAAAAAAAAAAAAAAAATACACACAAAATAACGTTCATTAAGGATTGAAAGTTACTCTATGATTTACCAAAGATTTAAGATCTAGCTAAAATTAAGAGAAATAATTGCCTGTTGGATTTTTTAAGTTATTGTTAATTGCAATATCGAACGAGAAAAATATAATCGAGATGTTACAAAAGACAATAAATTGATAAACCGAATGAAATAATCATAACTTCGAAAATGCGAAGTTAAGTGCTTACTTATTTACTTGCGTGCTCTTTAAAAGCTTTTACGACGTACATCGACGTAGGACGTAAGACGTGAATTATAATAACTTCATTCTTACGAAATTTTCCACCGCTGAAATTTATGCCGATTCGTAGTAGAGAAATATAGTTGACTATGATCGGAGTGAATTTCTTTACGGCTTACATGTAATACGTGTATTATTATACGTCTAAGCGTGCGTGAAGGATTCGACACTCGTTCGTTATTTAACTCAATGTTATATCAAAAGAAGAACATGGATGTAAAAAAGAATAACTCTGAAATAGAAGAGGACGCAGAGGATTTAATCAGGTAGGTGGATCACGTAGATAGTGTAATCGACAACTGGTAAACAGGATTTGTGAACGATCAAAAAGTATTCGAAAGACGACAGATGAGAGAGAGAAAGAGAGAGAGAGAGAGAGAGAGAGAGAGAGAGAGAGAGAGAGAGAGAGAGATGGAAGAGTGAGAAAGTATGGATGTGTAAGAGAGAAAGATGATCTTTTTTGAAAGATCTCTCTGTAAAGTAAGACGTAATTTCATTACGTCCTCCTTAATTGTTTTACGAGACTGTAAAAGTTTGCTAAAATCCTTTTAATAAACTTGTATACGAAAATGTGCAAACTTTGTACAAAATCCTGAACGCAAATTCGAATTCACTATTTTTTCGGTGTTTAACTCTCGCAAAAACTATTTAATTTCAAAACAAGAACGATCGTAAATATTAACCACGTTGAAGAAAAAAGTACTATGTAAAATAGGTAAAAATTAGGAGGAACAGAGATAGAGTTATTTATTCCTTTTTACGTTCGAGGTTCGAAATGTCAAAAGTTGTAAAAAGAATTGAAAACACATACTAATCTGTTTTTATCATTGAATTCCGTCCGAAAATAATATCTTGGACGAGTTCGTCAATATCGTTGAATTAACGAACGATTTAATTAGGTACTTATTCAGGGAGTAAAAGAAATTTCTATTTTTTTTTTTTTTTTTTTTTTTTTATTAATAAATCTTGAGCCTATTTAGAACATCATATAGCTTTTTAAAACTTTGTAACACAGTTCTTTGGTTAAGAAGAAATATATATATATATATATATGTGTGTGTGTGTGTATATTTTTTTATCCTCGCGATACTACTTCCATCTCTTTGCAAATTTTCGAAACATTAACTCGTCCTCCCGGCCCGTTCGATAAATCGCTAAATAGATAAACGTTGCTAGAGTCTAAAATGATAAACAAACGTTGCTATTTATTACGAAGTAACTAGGGAATATAACGAACGTTATAATATGTCTACAATTGCTATGAATTTCTAGCGATATCAGAAAACATAAATAGTACAAATACGAAACAGATAGATACGTATTCGATAACGATATTTCTTATCTACTGACAATTCAAACGGATCATATAATAAAAATAAAAATGAGAAAAAGAAAAATAATAATAGTAATAATAATAAAAAGATTCGAAAACATAAATATGAATAATGAACGACTCGATCAAATTCAATTTTGACATATTAATAATAATTTCTTAAATGATAACTCTTATCTATCGATAACTTGAAATTATCACTATATTCACGTTACTATTCCTTTCGTAAAATTATATTTTCTAAATACTTCATCTCTCTCTCTGCATAGTTTTACATCATGCATAGTATTAACATCGAACGAAATATACCATTAAATTACTCGCGTATATTACCTCAACTAGTAACTGACTTATCTCTCACCTGGCAATACAGTATCATACGATAAGTATAGTACAGTACATAAGCTAACTGTATCAATGCGTAATATATTTAATCATCTATAAAACGTCGATAATAGAATATAATTGGAATTTTTAAAATACATCGAACGTCATGAAAAATATGAATATTCGTTATAATTTATATATTGAAGATATACTTGAAATTATATTTAAATGTGAAAATTTATAGTACAAAATTTTATTGAAAGAAATTCGACATATCGATCCGTAGTCGCATATAACGTTAACATTAGAATATAACGAAAGAAAGATTATTATGAAAAAGATTCTTAACTCTGTATTCTTTTTTATTCGTCAAAAAATGAAGAAGGTATGGAAATACCCGACAGATATATGAATGAATAGCGAGAGTGGGGGATGGGGAGATCGACAAGTTTGCAATATCATTGCGTGCAGACATTTTATTAGTCGCACTAGCGATCTTCGTCCGGCAACTTCGCGTCGATTACTTTACTCGATAATCGATTGGAAGAATTTTACGAAAATCTCTTTTCGGAATCTGTTGATCGTTAAGAGTAAAAATGGCACCAAGAACATTTATTGTTAAATTCGATCGACCTGGTGCCACTTACTTGCCAGGAGAAAATATAACCGGCAGTATTGTCATCATATTGAACGAGCAAAAAAGTGTTCGAGGTAAAAATATCTTTCAAAATTAACAAAACGCTCGTCTAATTTTAAATATATACAAATGATATAATGGAAACGAGTGTCCATCGATCGTTTCGTTCTTTATTTGAAATAATATAATGATACATAGCTGCAATAAAGAAGTCTGCCATTTGGAAGACCTGTAAGAGATTAATGAATGTGTGTGTGTGTGTGTGTGTGTTTAGACAGCGAGGAATAACGACATTAAATGATTTTTATTTTCAAGAAAGTAATTAAATATAATGTCGACTTTTAATCGTTTTCTTAATTCACATTGTTACATGACATTGTATTCTGCGAATACATGAAAAAATTTTACTGACGCAGCATGATATAAAAATTATTATACGATATACAACAAAAATTGCATTAAATAAATAATAAATATATTGTTAATTCTTTACACGTAACATACATTCCGTTGACACATATCGCCCTAAATGATTGAAACGCTATCTAATCAACTTTTTAAACTTTGATCGATAACGTAGTATTTTTATCAAAAAAAAAGATACTCTATGAAATAATAATTCCGATATTCGTTATCCATATAAAGAAAAATCGTAGATAAATAGAAGCGTTAGCGTTGCAGAAACAAAAATGATCTACCTTCTCTTATCGTATCGTGTTAAAATGCTATCACGATCACAAGGATCGTTTACACGTAAAATGAGAACCACTGTCGAAGTAGAAAAAATAATTATGAACGATATACAAATAGATATTTATTCGAGTATTGAGTTACATTTTAATCTTTGAAATTTTTATAGTAAATCGTACAATGCAATATCCCATTTCTTGTTTTCCATTCATTGTTATGATTTACTTTATCGATAAAGATAACAATAATATTAATAATCGACGATTAAAATTATCACCGTCAATTTATTATTATACGAAATATTATGGGAAAATATAAAAAAAAAAAAAAAAAAAAAAAAAAAAAAAATTAGAATGTCGACGAATAATATTAAAAAAGAAAAATACGAACGAATTGCAGAGTTAAAAGTACATTTCAAAGGAATGGCTCATGTTTATTGGACGACAACGCGAACAGAACGAGATATACACGGGAAAGACGTGACGGTAACTGACGTTCACACTGCCACCGAAAAATATTTCAGTATAGAACAATCTTTGTTAAGAAGATCGGACGGTAAGCATAAATTAATCCTAATAGATATAAAATTGTTTAAATGGAAAGAAAAAAAAAAAAAAAAGATTTATATTTATTATAAGAATTCTCGTTTGAAATTTAGAGAACGACAGAGTGGAACTTCCGGTAGGGCAAAGCGAATATTATTTTTCATTTCAATTGCCAAGAAACATACCGTGCAGTTTTGAACACGAAGTCGGATATATTCGTTATACGGCAAAAGCAATCGTCGATATACCATGGAGATTCGATTGGTGGACAAAATCTGCTTTCACCGTTGTCGCTCCGTTCGATTTAAATACAATTTCGCACCAATGCGTGAGTTATCCTTTTCTTTTTTGTTTGTTTTTTTCTTTTTTTCATAAGAAAAAAAAAAAAAGAGACAAAAAGTATAAATGCGATATAAAATTTCGTTCTCGTTTAAGATGGGAATCGACGACGAGACGTCGAAAGATTTCTGTTGTTGTTGCATCAATAAAGGCTCAATACATGTTCGAATAAAAGTTCCAAGTTTAGGATACGTTCCAGGACAATTTATAACGACCGATGTAATATCAGATATAAAATCGTCGAACGTTAGAATAACAAGAATTTCTACAAAATTGGAAGAAGTAATTATTCTTTGATCATTTTCATTATAGATATATATATGTATATGTATACGTTCATAATCCTATCGCTATATAATCAGATTTGTAGGTAATTACATTTTTTGCGCACGGTTCGACAAAGACAGAAGAAATCACGGTACAAAAGAATCAAGACGACGGACCAATTGGAACAAATCATCAAACAAATCTGAAACTTTATGTTCCACCCGTTCCACCATCTAATTTAATCTATTGCAGTATCATTCAATTGAAATATCGTCTACGTGTAAACATTCATGTCAGTGGGATGTGAGTCTAGAACAATTTCATTTTACTTTTGTTTTCATATTCTAACACGTAGCGCGTTCGTTGCACAATAAAACAAAAGCAAACAATACAAAAGTAACATGAGCGAATGACCTACCTGTGGTCGCATGAACACGTGAAGCGTGTTTCGTTAAAATCTTAAAGGTCTTTCTAGCGATCGATAATTATATTTTACTCAACAGGCATAAAAAGATCGATAAAAAATATCCAATATTCATTGGAACAATACCTTTATTTCCTTCACCATGGACACCATGGACAGACGATACTCGGCCAACAGCGCCAACAATTGAGGAAGGACCTTCAGTGTCCACTCCTATGCCCGTACCAATGCCTGGATTTGTTCAACCACCAGAAAAAGCAACTAATTTTCCAGGAATACCTCAACCTAATTTCAACGAGTACCAATCACCAAATCAACCAATAGGATGGGATATGCGTGAGTCGAGGAAGTCCTTGAATTTTCGTACCAATTATTCAAATGAATAATTGTTCTTATTTTTCTTTTCTTCGTAGCACCCCCTTCTTACGAAGAATGTATGCAAAGAGCTAATAACATCAAGGACGATGATGATTCGAATTCTGTTTATGGCGCAGATCAGCCATTTGCACCGAGATATCCAGTTTTCAATTTTATGTTACCTCGTAAGTCTATACATATATTTGCAATATGGTCCAATTTATATTATTTTCATTTGTACTCTGATTAACATGTTATCGTATCTTTCCAGATCCACCTAAGTAAATAATGTTATGCTATATTTGTAAATTTAATAAAAACGGATATTGAAATTCATGTACCAATTAAGATCCATGATTAAAGTTACTTTATTTTAATGTTGTATTGACGCCTATGCGATGTTTAAGTAAAATTTTTTTTTTTTAATTATATAAACTTGATTATTAAAGATTATTATTTAATTATCAATATTAGTAGAGTACACCAAAGCATTACAAATATCTCAAATGAATTTTAAGTAATCGAAGATATTGTTCATTCTAATCTGCGAATACGAAATAAGAGAGCTGCAATGTTTATCATTTAAGATTTTATTATCGTTATTATTATTACGATGTGGTAGTAATAGTAGTAGTATAATAATTATATAAAGTGACTAGAATATATAGATATAAAACGGATATAAAAAGGTTATAGGAAAATTATAAAAAAAATAATTCTGTGAATTCTAACTCATAGATGATGTAAGAACGAACTTATATTTTGATTTTTGTCATAACAATATATAATATATACATGCAAGAATAATAAAATTAGTAATAAAATAAATTCATTGATTATGTTCGTTTACGTTGATGAAATAAAATAAAAATGAAAAAAAAAAAAAAATCAGATGGAATCCATCCAGCAGCTTTGAACCCATGATTCCTGAATCAGAAACTTACTTGTTTATCGTTCTGCTAGACAATCTCTTACTTCGGAAGATTCTAATATATTTCTAAAGTATAAATTATAAAAGAAATTATAAAATTACTATTACATTTAACAATATTAATGGCTGAACAAGTTTTTTTTCTTTATTTTTACCGTAGAATCCAAATGTTCATAGTTCGTTAAAATGAGACTGAATGATTTACCGTGGTTTCTTCGTCCGATGCACCACGAAACGCATTTACTTGCGTTTTGAATGAATTCGAAAATTTAAATATCAGTTTAAGCATACAAACCAGCAGACAATGTGTTTTGTGAATCGTCTAATTCACGAAAACAAAACAATCATACCACTGATGCGTTCGAAGTAAAATCAGTAACGGTGGTACTTAATCTCTTTAGCCGCAAAGTTCAAAGTCGCCAGTATGCATTTTTTTTGTTACGAAACTTAGTCATAAAAAATATCGAAAACAGCGTTTACGTCAGCAAGCATAATTCTTGATCGACTTTGATAAACGTGGTCTTTATTTTTGTGCATAAATTATTTTGGAGGAGTCGCGTCATTTCTCGACGCGATTTCTTTTACTTTTTCTTCTTTTTTTTTTTTTCCAAAGAAAATAAAGCTTATTGAAAAATTCGATAACGACGTGTCCTCGCTTAAACCTTCAATTTTAAAATAAGACCTTGGTAATCAAAATTGATAAAGAATTACGCTTTTTCATGTTGTTGACGTAAACCATTATAAAAAAACCATGGATGATGAACGTACGTTAAGTTATCAGAAAATGAGGAGTTCAAACACTTAACAGACATTTGGTTAAATCGATTTGAGTAACAAAAGAGGGGATACTGATAGCCAAGCAAAGAGTTTACGTGCGGACAGTTTATTAGTCACGAAAGAGATCTTCTTCTGGTAGCTTCGGGCAAACTATTTTTCTTCTACTTTACCTGACAATCATTTCGAAGAACTTGCAAGTTTAATCCTCTTTTTTGTTTTTGTTTTGTTTTTCTTATCAACCTTCTTCGATCGTAAAGACAATAAAAATGTCTCCAAGTATGTTTGTCATCAAATATGATCGATCTAATGCGACTTACTTCCCAGGTGATAATATAACCGGTCGTGTTATCATCGTATTGAGCGAGAAAAAAAGTGTTCAAGGTAAAAAAAAAAAAAACGAAAATAACCTTTCAAAATCAAAGAAACGCATGTGTTATTTTTAAAATATATGAATAAAACAGAGAATCGAGGATACCTATAAAAAAAAAAAAAGAATATCCTATTTTGAATTCTGTTAGAGAGTGACTGAATACGTTTATGTGTGCGTGCGTGCGTGCGTGCGTGCGTGGGTGTATGTGTGTTTATACTGCGAGAAATAGAGAAAGAGAACAGCCATCGAATTAATTTAATTCTCAATTAATTTCCTTTATGAAAAAGCACAACGTATAGAAAAGTAACAATGACTTTTATCGATCGCATTTTTTATCAATTTCTAAATTCATACTATTAAATGATATTATGTATTCTATGAACACTTGAAAAAATTTTATTGACATTGAATGATATACAATTATTATACAATATAAAACAATAATTACGTTAAACAAATAACGAATGCATTATGAATTTCTTATATGTATTTAATCATTTCGTTGAATTTGCATTTGCTGTTGAAATTGTGTGAAAGATTAAAATGTTTCCTAATCAATATTAAACTTCAATCGATCATTTTGTTATATTTTTTCTTTCTTTTTTTCTTTTTTTTTCAAAGAAATCACTGAAAGATAAAGGAAAGCGCATTAGCGTGATAAAGAAAATGACTCACACCATTTTATCGGAACATTTTAGAATAAAATGTTCAGAAGAAGCATTAACATATAAAATGTCAATTATTTACAATTATAAATAGTAATTATCTATGATTCTTTATTATTAATCATTTATTGTTATAATCTAGCAATATATATATATATATATATATATATATATATATATATATATATATATAATCTATCAATATATATATATATATATATATATATATATATCAATATATATATATCCTATATATCAATAAGGATGATGATATAAATATGCGAAGTTTAAAGTTAACATCATGAATTTTTACTCTTTTCGATAGAATTTCATTTAATTAAGAAACCAAAATGCAAACGTTCACGAAACAATCGATATTTCAGATGTAAAAGTATATTTCAAAGGAGAAGCCCATGTTCATTGGTCAACGGGAAGTGGAAATGATACCACATTAAGTGGTGATCACACTGCCAGTGAAAAGTATTTCAGTATAGAACAATCGCTGCTAAGAAGATCAACCGGTAAGTATAAGTCGATCTTAATAAATATATAAAAATTTCAAACGAAACAAATAAGACATAAATTTATTGGTAATATGGTTTGAAATACAGAGAACGACAGAATTGAACTTCCGGAAGGACAGAGCGAATATTATTTTTCTTTTCAACTGCCCATGAACATACCGTGTAGTTTTGAACACAAGATTGGATATATTCGTTATACGGCAAAAGCAATCGTCGATATACCATGGAGATTAAATTGGTGGACAAAATCTGCGTTCACCGTTGTCACTCCGTTCGATTTAAATACAATTTCGCACCAATGCGTAAGTTATCTGTTTCTTTTTTTGTTCTAAAAAAAAAAAAAAAAAAGAAAAAAAGAGGAAAAAAATGTACGACAAATGGAATAGTATAAAAAAATCTCGTATCTTTTTCAGGTTGGAATAGACGAAGAGACAACGAAAGATTTTTCCCTTTGTTGCTTCGACAAAGGCTCGATAAACATTCGAATAAAGGTTCCAAGTTTAGGATACGTTCCAGGACAATTTATAATGACCGAAGTGATATCAAATGTCAAATCGTCGAACGTTAACGTAACAAAAATTTCTACGAAACTCGAAGAAGTAATTATTTTCAAATAATTTTTAATATAATTATATATAAGTCAACAATTCCATCCGTATAGTGATCAACTAGATTTCTAGGAAATTATCTTTCACGCGCAAAGCTTCACAGAAAAAGCAGAAATCTTGATACAAAAGAACCAAGAAGATGGGCTAATTGGAAAGCATCATCAAACTAATTTGAAACTTTATATTCCACCTCTGCCACCATCTAATTTAGAACATTGTGGTATCATTGAATTGAAATATTGTCTACGTGTAAAAGTTCATGTCGACGGCATGTGAGTCTAAAATAATTTCCTTTTGCATTTTTTCTTTCTGTTTTCATTGTTTAACCCGTTGCCCGACGGGCGATAAAATAGAAAAACAAATCGACAATACAAAAATAACAGACCGAATAATCACCGACGGATCACGAACGCGATGCGTCTTAAATAAAACCTTACAAGAGTTTCTCAACAATCGATTATCTTATTTCATTTAACAGGCATACAAAGATCGATAAAAAATATCCGATATTAATTGGAACAATACCTCTATTTTCTTCGCCATATACATCATGGTATCAAGTAGACGATACACAGCCAACAGCTCCAATAATTGATTATGAACCACCAATGTCTATTGGGCTAAAACCTATGCCTATACCAATTGCTGAATCACCAAGTAATGTAACTGATTTATCAACGATAAATGAATCTAATTCCGACGAGTTCCAATTAACAAATCAACCAATAGGATCGAACATACGTGAGTCGAAATAATCTACAGTTTTCGAAATAAATTTTTATAACTTTTGAATCTAAACGATTTATCTTTTTTTTTTTTTCTTTTTTTCTTAGCACCTCCTTCTTATGAAAAATGTATGCAAAAGGCTAATAATATCAAGGACAATGATGATACGAATTTCGTTTATGGTGCAGATCAGCCATTTGCCCCAAGATATCCAGTTTTCGATTTTAAGAATCCTCGTAAGTATTAACACACGCACACACACACAAAACACTTCAATACGTTTCTATTTTTATTTTGTTGTGTTATTGTTATTATTGAAATCCAACTAATTGCTATTATCGTATCTTTTCAGATCAATCTAATTAAATAATCTCAGATTAGATTCATTAATTTGTCTAAAATATGTAACATATTTAAATTACTGTTCATAAACAAGCATATATAATATATCGTAAATAAAATTACGATAAATCATAACGGAAGTACAAAGTCTATCTCATATAATCTATTCCCCGCGCTTAAATCATCATTATTATCTCTAAGTTATGTGTCAGTGTTTCTATATTTATAATTCCTTATAATAACCATCAATTATGTATATATGTATATATTATATAATCTTCGTATCTTCTCAATAATAACTTACACACGTGCAAACGAATATATTCTTATTATTTTTGTTTTTCTCTTTTTGTTTATTTCATATGTATCGCAATATACAAAAAAAAAAAAAAAATACTGGAGAATCTGTTTTTATATATTTCTCAGAGAGGGCAAATGTACGTTCTTGTTTCTTACTAATTATAAAATTAATTGCTTCTTAGAAAAAAAAAAAAAAAACTGTAATATATTTACAAAATTCATTTCTATATCTCTATATTATCACGGAACTTAGCAGTGTATATATATATATATATATATATATATAATTATTTTTTGGCCGTCAAGTAGTATCTTTCAAGATACCTACATATTATAAAATCTTATCGGAGAAAGTCCGATAAATTGATCTATACACTCATTAACAATAAAAGAATACGAAAGATTGATTATTACGAAAAAAAAAGAGAAAAAAAAAAGAAAGGAAAAAAAACGAGAAAAAATTTATAATTGATTCTTATTTTTGATTAAAAGATGTGAGAATTTTAGAACCAGTATGACGATTAATTTAATTAACATATGTCGAATCATTTCGAATGAGGAAAAATATTAAAGACCAACAGGCTTAGCAACGTGACGAGGACTTGTTACGTGAAGAGAATCTGTTAGTCGTCAAAGCGATCTTCGCCTGGCAGCTCCTCACGAATTATTTTTGTTCACTCTGATCAATTCAAAGTATTTCCACAAGCTTCTTCTTTCGGAATCAACGTTCCGTGATCGTGAACATTGAAAATGTCTCCAAAGATGTTTGTTATCAAATATGATCGAACTGATGTGACTAACTTGCCAGGACGATATATAACCGGTTATGTGATCATCGAATCGAAAGGGAGAAAAAAAACATATTCGAGGTAAAAATATATTTACACGTGGTATAGATACATACACGTGTTATTTCTAAAATATACGAATAAGATTAAGAAACGAGGATCTATCGACTTCATCGAATCATCATTTAAATCATTTTTTTTTGTTTTGTTTGTTATTTTGTTTGAACTGTTGATTTAGCTATAAAAAAAAAGAAATTTGCGATTTTGAAAGTCTCCGAAAAAGCTACAAGTGAACGAGTGTGCATGAATTCGTACATTTGCGTGTGTATGTATGTGTGTGTGTGTACGAGCGCGTGTTTCGAACTTATAAAACGAGAAAGAAAGACGGAAAGAAAACTTTGAGTCGTCAAATAAATTTTCTTTAAGATATAACGTATAGAAAAGACTTTTATCGATCTTTTAATATATGCTATTAGATGATATTGTTTTCTATGAATACGTGAAACAATATTACCGACATTGAATAATATAAAATTATTACAGAATATACCAAAATAATTGCATGAAATGAATGACAAATACATTATCAATATTTCCCATATGTATTAATTACTGAAATATTATTTGAAAAGATCGAAATGCAATCTAAATAAAAAAAAAAAAAAAAAAAAACTCACTTTGGAAGAATAATTATGAGATTCGTTATATTATATCGAGCGTTTCATTTTAAATGATACATTCAAATATCTTTGATCTTATTGATTTTATAAATTAAAAGAAAAATGTTTCATGTAAAGTTTCCTCGGTTTCGAAAGGGAAACGTAATATTTACTGCAGCTACTTTCAGCATATACGATGCTGTTATCTAGATACGGGTCTTAACAATTTTTTTTTCTTTTTTTTTTTTTTTTATAGATATCGATATATAAAAATGGAAGAAAAATTGTGGGAAATATCAATACAAATCCGACGAAAGCATTTCATCCAATGAACCTTTTCATCAATGTTTCATCGAATTATGATGGCACCTTGAAATTTACCGGACCGTACAAATGCAATAATACAATTAATTTTTCTCTATAAACATCTGATAACCGATGAATTAGTTAATGAATGTTTGTTTTCGTTTCTGTATTTATTTAGTTATATGTGTTCATACATTTAAAAAATTGTTTTCATGCAGACCAGTGGAAAAGAATATTATTGCGATTACAGAGTTCGTTAAACATCAAGGCATTCTAATTTGACGAAATATCGATATAAGGATACATTGTAAATACACTCATTAAATTCGTATTGATATTTTCAAGAATTTTTCTTTTCTATTTTAAACAATTTTTATAACTTTCGCATATCGATATTAGCGTTGTCTATGAAATAACTGCAATAAATATTACAATTATTCCATCTACTATATCTTTCAAAATGAAAATCGTAAAATTTAAAAGGAAAATCTTATGCTCATTGGACGACAACGGGGACAAGACAGGATAAAAAATGAAAGTGATCATTACACACTATAAC
Organism: Dolichovespula media; assembly: GCA_911387685.1. Lineage (NCBI taxonomy): Eukaryota > Metazoa > Arthropoda > Insecta > Hymenoptera > Vespidae > Dolichovespula > Dolichovespula media. The sequence continues at coordinate 7,111,818 of OU426853.1, forward strand.
TAAAAAGTATTTCAGTATAGAACAATCTCTGTTAAAAACAAAAATTAGTCTAGTAAGCATAAGTTGATTCTAATAAATATAAAATTGTTCCAATGAAAAAAAAAAAAAAAAAAAAAAAAAAATAAGATTTAAATTTATTAAGAATTCTCATTTGAAATACAGATAACGACGAAATGATACTTACGGATGAACTGAGCAAATATCGTTTTTCCTTTCAATTTTCAAAAAACATATGCAGTCTTCAACGAAAAATTGGATATATTCGCTATACGACGAATGCAATGATCGATATACCATAGAAATTAAATTGGTAGACAAAATCTGTATTTATTGTTGACACACCGTTCGATTTGAATACAGTTTCGCATATAAATGTGTTAACTATTCTTTTCTCGTTTCTAACTAAGAGGAAAAAAAATATATAAAAACGAAATATCAAATTTTGTTTCCTTTTTAGGTTGAAATAGACAAAGCATCGAAAAATTTTTCGTTTTGTTGCTTCGATAAACGTCCGAATAAAAGTACCAAGTTCAGGATACGTTCCAGGACAAACTGTAATAATCGAAGTACTCAAAGTTGTAAAATTATCTAAAGTTACTGTAACGAAAATTAATACGAAACTAGAAGAAGTCATTATTTTCTAATTATTATATATATATATATATATATATATATATATATATATATATATATATATATATATATATATATATGTAAGAAATTATCATTCACGTGGAAGGCCTCACGACGAAAGAAAAAATCGTGATACAAAAGGACTACATCGAAATACGAATTAGAACTTATCATCGAACAATACTGAATGTTCCATCATTCCAGTTTTGTGATATTATCGAATTGAAATATGGTCTATGTGTATACATTCACGTCAGTGGCATGTGAATCTAAAACAAATTTCGTTTCTTTTATCATATTTTAACACGTTCCACAGGATACATTAAAATAGAAACAAATTAACAATAAAGAAATAATAAACTAAATGAGCATCATTAGTCATATGAACACGTAACATATTAAATATAGATAATTGCACGAATGTATTGTAAAAATGTCTGTTTGATAAATGATAACATTTAAGAATAGTTACAAAAAACGTTTGAAAGTCGATATGCGCATTCAATCAGTGGCCTTTGACGAAGAAGCGTTATATTAAGGATTAGATTATGAAGCTAAAATTTTGTTTCTAACGTGTTCTTTTTATTAATACTTTTACATACACACACACACCTATAAATACTTTTTTTCTTTTAAATATCCTTTTATCCGTCAGCGAAAAGAGAGGACACGCAGGAGAGTTATGACGGGTAAGAGAAAGTCACATAATACATCTATAACTATGGTTTAATTAATTCATACGCCGATTACCTTACCACAGCTTCAGAAGTGGTATTAGCAAAGGATTCGTTGAAGGATACTCACAGAACCATAAGATTTGAAGGACATATTTGAATATTAATTTATCGAACGTGCATCAAGGCTAACATCGTGTTCACCGAATATTCGAAAAATCGTTACGCGTGCGTGACTTCTGAAATATTTAATGAGATACGTACTGACATTGGTTTTAAATTAATTAAGCAAAATAAAAAATTTACCTCGTTTAACCGAATTTAACAACAGCATTGAGAAACTACAAACAAGCATGATTCGTTTAATTCGTCGTATATATAATGAAGACGTTTGATTTTAATAATGAAAACGTTAAATGAGAGATCGAAAATTTAACATTGATCGATTTTTTAGGGATATAAGACCAAATGCGTATAAATCGCGCAGAAAATCGGGTTTACGTATGACGGTAAATTTTTCATAATGTTATCAATCAGAATTAAGGCAAGAACAAAGACATGATACAATACAGGAAATATTAGAAGCAGCAGAGACAGGCGATTTACAATGTTACACGCCATAAAACATAAACAACGGCGAGTCAGAATCGTTAGGAAAAAATTCTTTTATTAAAAGGAATAACTCTACCCTTCCATGGCTGCGACAATTGTCCTGTGGCTGAAACGTGGCTGGAACAGTTCGAACGTAGTAACCCAAGATTATATAATTTGTCGGACGCGAGGAAGCTTATACTTCCGAAGGAATCATTAACAGGATTAATTGGTTTGTCCAAAAAAAAAAAAAAAAATAAATAAATAAACAAGACATATTTACCTAGGAAAAATTGAAATCGTTATTATTGAAAGAGTTCCCGGCTAAACCGGACAATGCTAATCTGCAGGAAGAATTATAACGGAGAAAATAATTCTTAAAATTCCGTAAAATTAAGGAAGGCGAAACGGTGAAGGACTATTATTTGATTATGAAGGAAATTGGTTTAGAAGAGAGGAGATGTAGAAGATAAGGTCTTGATCGATCGCAAGGTTAATGGGATTACGAACGATTCAAGTTGGAAATTGTAATTGTAAAATGGTGGCAATCTTAACGAGCTTAAAAACGATCTCGAAATTTATAACTCGGTAAAGAAAGAGAAGACGAACATTCTATGATCGGTCATCCACCGATCGGTAAGCCAGATATAGTTGTTTTGGGATGTTTTAATTGTAACGAGGAGGATCACACGGCTGCTCGCTCCAAAGCCAATTAATAAAAGAAATTTCTGGTGGGTGTGCGGAACAACAGATCGCTAGAAATAGAATTTGTCCTTGCCTCTGGAAAGATTCGACATAGACGCGAAATTACTTCAACTCATCGATTAGAACAAAATTCGATCGTAATATCCAGTGATACTATTGAAACTATACTGATAAAATTGTACTGGTTAGATATAAACGATTTTTTCTTTTTTTTATGTGCTTGTTTTTACTAATAATTATATATGTACATTAAGGAACGAGAGAGAGAGAGAGAGAGAGAGAGAGAGAGAGAGAGAGAGAGAGGGAGGGAGAGAATGATAAAGTGTATAAATATACGAACGTTTATAGGAAATTTCCGTGGATGCATAAATGGGTCCGTGTGAGATAATGGACACTTAGAGTAAATACAAAGTTGCGAGCGTATTTGAGATGAGTGTATGGGACGAATTCGATAAAAAAAAAAAAGAACATAAATATATAAATAAAAATGATTGGAACCGATAGAAAAGCCGGAAGGAACAAAAAAGTAAATAATAAATATGTAATAAAGTACATAGTTGCAAACAGGACGTGAAAATGGATGGTTTAAAGAAACAAAAAAAAGTATTCGAAGAAAAGCGAACATGTGTTTTGGGATTGTTTCTTAAAAATAAAATGATCCGAGTAATCCCTAAGTAATATCAAAGCTCTTGAATACGTAACTAATATTATTATATAGTCACTAATATTATCAAGAATCATTATATTGTTCTATTAATATCAATAAAAATTATCTTCTATATATATATATATATATGTGTGTGTGTGTGTGTGTGTGTTTATGTACGCATACATTCAATAACTACAATCTAACGTTTAATTAATTTACACGTTCATTACCACCACCTTACTACAAATAAAATTCTATATATGTTCTTACAACGACTGATTTTATCTTTGTATTATACTTAATAGCTATAAGATGAATAGAAAATATCCAATACTAATTGGAACAATACCACTTCTTTTTTCCTTTACCATGGACATAATAACCTGAAGCAGATAATATTCAACTAATAGCATAAATAATTCATTAAGAACTATCGGTGTCCATTGTTATAAAACTTATAGCTATAACAATACCTAAGTTTGCTGAACCACCAAGGAAAGTAACTGATTTATCAAAAATATCTTCACCTAATTTCAACGGGTCCTAATTAAAAGATCAACCAATAGGATGGAACATGCGTGAGTCGTCGATAGAACCTAAAGTTCGCGAAGTAAATTTTCTTTGTGGCTTTGAAAATTAAACTATTCATCCTTTTCCCCTAGGATCTTCTTTTTACAAAGAATGCATGAATAAAACTGATAATATCGAGTACGATGACTATTCGAATTACGTTTATGGTGCAGATCAGCCTTTGCTCCGAGATATCCAATTTTTCCATTTTATAGATTCTCGTAGATCTATACACGCAAACATTTCAAGTACGTTTCTATTTTTTATTATTTTCTCCTTTTCTGGACTCCGATTAATTCATATTATCTTTATCTTTTAAGATCCACCTAAGTAAATAATTTCATATTAGATTCTTTAATTTGTGTCGGATATACTACATCTTTAAATTATTTGCCATACACATCAAACATATATAAAATATCGTAAATAAAATTACGATAAACGTAAAAACAAAGCAACGACGATTATACGAAAGTACAGAATCTATCTTGCATAATCTATTCTCAGCACTTGGATCATGATTATTGTCTGTACAATTATTGTTAAGTTACACATTAATGTTTCTACATTTATAATTGCTTATAGCGACTAATTATGTATATGTATATACACATACGTGTCCTCATGATAACTTTACATGCATACAAACGGATAATATTGTTTTCTTTCCTTCTTTCTTTGTTTTTATTTTTTTTTGTTTTATACGTACCACAATGTACAAAAAAAAAAAAAAAAAAAAAAAAAAACAAGTTAACCGAAGTGACTGGTTTGAAATAATTTCTAACGGAGCGCAAATATGTTTTACGTTCTCGTTTCTGTCTAAGGGTGGAATTAAGCGCTTTATCGAAAAAAAAAAAATGTAGTATATTTACACAATTTATTTTTATATCTCAACATTATCGTATCATAATCATAATTCATCATCGAGTCATATGAATAGCAAAAAAAAAAAAAGAGTAGTAACATTAATTAGAATCATGTAAAAGGGAGGATTGGAGTTTCGTCAGAAGATGAATATATAAAAAGGAAATAACGGGAGATTCGTCGGAAATTGGTGTTGATCGATCGTTCGCATTTTCGTTTGTCTACGATCATATCTTCAAAGGAATCTTTCCTTTTCTTCGTCTTTTAAAAGAGAAAGTACATCGAATGCAAAAGAACTTTTGCGGTATACACATATTGAAAATTTGCTAAACGAGAACGATCAAGAAGAATTTACAACGAGCTATGTGAAGTTAATCGTCGGATCGCTCGTCTTCGCTTTTTCTCTACCCCATGCGAAACACGCACCATAAAACTTTGCTTTTCTCCTTCTTCTTTCTCATTTCTGTTTCTTTCCTCTTTTTTTTTTTTTCGTCTTTTCTTATGTGTTTTTTTCCTTTCTTTTTAGTTTTTTGTTTTGCATTTGTTACACATAGAGGATAGCGAATCTGTATGGTACAACGATCGTTAAATTTGAAGACCACCAGATATACCTGATGAATGTGTCTTTGTAGGAACTAAATCCAACCATCTTAGTATAACGTACGTTGTTTTCTACGATACAAGCGTTTTTTCGACAAGTATCACGTTGTCGAACGACAATGCGATTTAATGAAAAACTGACATAAGGAAAAGAAAAAAAAAAGAAAAAAAAAAAAGAAAAGAAAACGTGAAAACAAGAAAGGAGAATATAAGAATTAAAAAATTGCACTTACAACTCATTGTTGCAACCTATTTCTATTTCGAATTCTTAGAAAGTTCTTGGTAAAACCGTATACGTAATAAAAAGAAAAAGAGAATGAAAATGAAAAAGAAAAAAGAAATAAAAATAAATACGAAAGAATATTGTATTGCAAATGGATTACATTAATCTGATATTTTCGCAAAATCGTTCGAAACGTCATATACGTACAAGAAAAAAGCACTGCAATCTCATTACGTTGTGTATCAGGAAGTAGTACATACAACTTTTCACGGTACGAACATATTTTTTAATTCTAATTAGTAATCGGCGTTGTAAAAATACTTATACTTATGCATTATGGTTCGAAACCAAATTGCGAATGTGTCGAATGTATGAACCGTATCAGGCACTATATTAGCGCGCTTGTATGAGAATCGCGTGTGTCATTTTTGCAATTAGCCAGTTTAATAATACATAAGAAATGATAAAAGTAAAGTCAGGAATTATGAGCTTTGGACTTGTTTCCTTTAAAAACGGAAAAAAAAAAATAATAAAATCCGCGAGATAATACGTAATTTGATTATACATGGTTGATGTATCCGAAAGAATAAAAACATTTTTTTAAGGGCGGGTGCAAAGTATAAAGAGTTCACTTTTGTTTCTAACAAAACCCAATCACTCATGATAATAGTCCGATCATCATAATTGATCTGACTTTTACAGAAGTCTTATTGGAATACCGGGAAGAAAGAACGAAATCCGTTTAAGATAAATGGATCAAACTTTCGAGATCAATTGAGTCTTTTGAAAAACATTTAACGAAAACATATTGATAGATAAAAAAAGTCAAGTTTACCGATGTATCGTATCGATATTCATGTCCTTGACTCGATAATGTTTCCTGACTTCCTTCTTATATTCACTAATTATCCTGAATTTCTGGAGGAGAAAGGAACTGTGCGCTCCGACTTTACAAAAATTTGTTTCCACTTATATTACAATAACCTTCTCTTGTTTTGAGAGAATCAACCCTTAATATATTATCATAAATAAATTTGGTCTATCGGTAATATTGTGAATACGCCGGTACAAATACTGGCAGTATTTGGTTAAGTAAAAAATCATGATCACTAGAAGAGGTAACTGGTACCGGATAGTTTGAAAGTGTTACGAATAATCTTTGTTATTACCGTCTGTCAAGTGTAAAGGAACAACGCGATCTATCAATTCACACAAATAATAAAAAAGGAATGTGCGACACGCACGTTACAACTTCCAGTAAACTTGATCTAACATTCTTTAAATGGATGGCCGGGGATTTTTGCAAATCTATCCACGATAGAAGACAATATCATTTACCATTCGAGTTTGTCTTTTATCCTTACGATCATAGATCCTTCTATGCTATTATACAATGCTAAGTGTTAATAAATCTTAAACAACAAACTGTACATCAAACAAGATTTCTGTACCTCGTGAATAGATCTGTAAACCAATAAGAAATAAGATTCTGTTGATATATCAAATTAAAAAAAAAAAAACAACCAGTCGTAAAAGATTCCTTTAACATTTCCATATGATCTACAAAACTGCCCCGGTCAGCATGCATCATAGACTTATCGCGACCCATATTTATCCGCTTTTTGCAGCACTCTATTTTAAAAAAATAATCAATGTTGTCGCAACACTGTGGCACATTGGGTTCAAGACCAGCATCAACGTTTTGCATATACTAATACATCTAAGTCCGATACAACGATAACATTAACCGAAGACAAGAAAATTCATAATTTACATTGTCGCAATGCGTTGATCCTAGTCGTGAACCAGAGGACACTGAGTTGTGCACTGTATTGTGTCTGTATATGTGTACGGTATGTGTTTGCGCAATCACTTTACATTATTACAGTTTTTTTTTTTTTTTTTTCAGTCTGCACGCTTTCCAAAGACCTGAAAATAAGAATCCCATTTGTTCCAGTCTACAAATAATATATTTAAACGTCACATTTATCATGTCTAAATTAAAATAAGATAGAATACATCTAAATTACTATAAAATCAACTTTAAAGTATAGAAAACAATCCCATCCCCAATGGATAAAAAGCAAAACTAAAAAATGTAATTTAAAACTAACAAATCCTTACCACAATTTTTTTTTAACCTTCTCTTTTAATGGCACCTGGCGCTTCGGCTAATCCTTTAACTTTGAGTCGATCTGCAGTTTTAAGAAAGGCTGGTAGTTGATCCTGTGAAACATTTACTTCACCTGCATACATAAATTCCAGAATCGCTTGAAGATGACTGTAAGCGACATCCTTTAAAATTATAATGGGATGTTTGGACGGATTCTCCTATAACATATCGAAAACGGTAAACCCATAATGCATATAAAATACCCAAATCTTCACCCATGAAATCATACCTCTAACAGGGATTTAAAATAGGGACTACAAGCCGATAAGACCATTTTATGAGCTTTACAAGTTTGCCCATCGCAAGCTAACGTTACATCTGTAAAGCTTTTTTCATCTCTCAAATGTTTAAACGATGACACCATATTGGATTGGAAATCATTCCATTTAAGAAAAAATTGTTGTTGTTCTCCTGCCATTGTCGATATCCAAAATTTACTATAAGCACTTAAACCTGTAAATGATTTAAATTTTCATATTGAAAAACAATATGTCTCGGTCACTTTTCAAATTATCCTAAAAAACTCTAAACATCAAAAATGGAAATATTAAGAGAACAACGGAAGTTCAAAATCTTCGAGCAGAACTGAAGGTTGTCTCAAATACCTCATGTAAAATAAGGTCATTAGTATGATACATTGACACGTACGTAATTGTGGAAACTATTCGCTTGGATTTACACGTAGCAACATTTTTAGGTTAGTCTCAGAAAGTCCCGCGAAAACGCGCAATTCTCAAGCAAGGACGCGAAACTATGGAAATCGACGACATCGAGTATTCGTTCTTCTAGTCTTCGAGAGCTATCGTATCGAAAAATTGAACGGATGACGATGGATCATGATATTCCCTTTCATCACAACAATACGCGTGCGTCCGTCGGTCCGTTCCGTCAAATGCGGTCTGGCCCCAAAAAAAGGCCCATCGGAATTAAACGCGCGAGAAAAATAACTTTACAAAAATTTTATACTCGCCTCGATTGTACTGGCCACTGAAGACCTCGATGAGGATGACAAAACCGTACAAAGGATGAGAAAAATATACACGTATATTGCCGAAAAGTTTTTATGCGAACGCTACCAAATTTTTGTTGTGGCTAATATCACGGCGAGGATACTCGGTTAAACTCGGTAATCTTCGTCTTAATTCGGCTGAAAGTTCCGTTCCGATAGAAGTTAACTCTTTAACAACCGTGAGATGGTGCTATGCGCGCCATTTCATTTCTCACTTCTCGATTATTATCGAAATTCGAATAGGGAATCTTCCGATAAAATTTCTAATATCATATATATAGAAACTGTGGAATTGGAATTGACCATAATGAAAGAAAAACGAATCCTCACAGAGTTATATTACGAGTGATCGAAAGATATTTATTCGAATGTGTATAGCTACTTTACGCTTAATTAATTTTTATTGGACAAAATTTCTAACTTTAAAAACTTCTTTTAAATAATACTATAATATATAAATAAAAATGTATTTTCTGTATCTAACGTTAATAATATTTTCAGTGGAAGAAGTTAATCGTCACAGAAACAGCTGACGTTTATTACAATTCGTTGCGTCTATGCGAAAAATGTAAGTTCTCAAACTTGAAGAAATTAGATCGAATTAGTATTTTTTAAAGGCAGAAAAGATATTTGTAATAATATTTTAACGATTACAGATAAATTCGATCGTAAATATAAAAATTTTCGATAAATTCTTTTCCACGAGTCTACTGATTACTGATTGTTTATACAATTTAGATCGAGTAAAAATATCATATTTATAGCATTCATATATGATAGAATTTGGCTCGAAATTTTCCGAACGTCTATGGGAATAAAAAGTGAAAGGGAGATATATATATATATATATATATATATATATATATATATATAATCGAAATGTATAATTCCTTTCCTAATTAATCCTGACTAAATGATAAAAAATTTGCAGAGGTTCGTGAATTCGATGCTCCCTCAAGGGAGGTTGTTGATCGATTGCACGATCTCGCGTAAGCAATCGTTCGGCACACTTCTCGAGGCGCTAACCGACGTATTGAGAAGGAGATTTTATAGCTATAACTTGCTGAAAATCGGTTCCGGCCTGACGTCCTCCGACGTTCAACGATGATAATTCAATGTCGTCACCCTGCGACGTATATATTTCAATTAAACAAAACACAAAAATAGTTTGAACGAACAAACACGTTTTTTTTTTTTGCATAAGTCGATAAAATGATTAAAACAAACGGAATTTTAAAACAAATGACAAATAAATATAGAAGAAACGGAACGGCGAGAAAACCAATAGATACTTAAGAAGAAAGCGAGGAAAAAAATAAAAAAAACTTAGACATCTAACGAGGACACTTACAATTAAGCATCGTTTTACTATACGCGGAACGTCGTGGGAAAAGAAAATTCTTGGCCGGGGAATGAAAATTTACCCATTCGAAGGCCGGCACCTGATTAATAGACGTACTCCTTTATATAAATAGAGTCACAAAAAGAGAATTTTCGACATATCGATCTAACAATCGATCTGACGATCGAGTAAATTCGAACGAGATCGTACGACACGGGTTGATACAATCTGATCAAAATTCGTCTACTTTATTTTATAAATAGACAATCGAGAAAAGCTGAGTTGTCGGAAAACTTTTCCGCATGTCTCGGCACACGTTTCGTAGGTAACGAAAGAGAAAGAGAGAAGAAGATAGATAGATACGTGGACGGATAAATTAGACAGACCGAGACTCGTCTCACGTACGAAAAATACAAAGTAGAAAAAGAACGAACGAATAGACGAACGAACGGACGGACGGACGGACGGATGAACGGATGGACTAAGTGTTTGCAGTAGTGTCTTTGGTAATGTTAATAGAAACGTACTAGTAGTAGTAGTAGCAATAGTAATAGTAGTAGTACTAGTAGTAGTAGTAGTAGTAGTAGTAGTAGCAATAGTAATAGTAGTGTAGTAGAGTAGTAGCAATAGTAATAGTAGTGTAGTAGAGTAGTAGTAGTAGTAATAGTAGTAGTGTAGTAGTAACAATAGTGATAGTAGTGTAGTAATAGCAATAGTGACAGTAGTGTAGTAGTAGCAATAGTGATAGTAGTGTAGTAGTAGCAATAGTGATAGTAGTGTAGTAGTAGCAATAGTGATAGTAGTGTAGTATTAGGAGTACTGTAGTAATAGTAGTAGTAGTAGTAGAGTAGTAGTAGTAGTGTAGTGGTAGTAGCAGTAGTAGCAGTAGTAGTAGTAGTGTAGTAGTAGTCAGGAGAGGAAAAGAGTTCTTTGGCGGATGAGAGGAGAGATGTAGTAGAATAGAGAGGGGGAGAGAGAGAGAGAGAGAGAGAGAAGGAGGAAAAGAGGGAGAGGGAGAGGCGTCCGACGACGGCGCACTTTCGGCTCGCGTTAAGAAGTGGGAGGGAAGTGGATGGCTACTACGCATGCGCGAAACCACGCCGCGCGCCACATTGAAAGCTTGCGACATGCCGCCAAACCGTTCAGTCGCGCGCTAACTATCGTGCGGGTGGGATTGCTTTCTCGTCTTCCCAAGCTTTTTGTTCTACACACGTATCTCTATTTTATCGCGAGTTCTATATATATATATACATACATACACACATATATATATATATATATATATATAAAACGATAGTAATATAATCAGTAGTAGTAATAGTAATAGTTATTCGAGTGATAGTATCGGTAGTTAGTAGTAGTAGTATTAGAGGAAGAAAGAAAAGAAGAATCAATATATACATATATATATATCAAAACGGAACGTTCGATAGAGAAAATATTCTATCGACGCGTTGGCACGAGCGAAAAGCCCGCCGTTTCAAATTGAAAGGAGTAGAGTAAAGAGAAGGAGGAGTAGGTGGAAGAGAAGGAAGAAGATTAAGAATCGCGTGTCCTCGCGTTGAGAGAGAAGAAGCCGCGCGCCAACGCGGCGACATTGGCGTACTTCTCTCTGCTTATCTCTCTCTCTCTCTCTCTCTCTCTCCCCCTCTCTCTCTCTCTTTTTATCGCTCTCTCACTCTTTCACTCTCTATTACTCCGTCTAAGTCTTTTTCATCGGTGATAACGTGCTATACTATAATAAGCGCGCTTCTCAAGAGCGCCAAGTTTATCTCACACACCGTTCTATAATATCTGTGATGTGCGAGTGAACGATGGAATCACCGGTCATGTACGATTCGGGGGCCCATCAGGCCCAGGTGCAAGGGGCGGCCGATCCGAAGAAGTCTCAGGTGCTGAACAACAACAATAATAACAACACTGCGAATAATAATAACAACAACAATAACAATCATCAAAACAACAACAATTCTGCCTTACAAGTTAATCACAATCACAATCACAATCACAATCACAATCACAATCACAATCAACAGCAGCAGCAGCAGCAGCAGCAGCAGCAGCAGCAACAACAGCAGCAGCAGACTAGCTCGGTCGTGAGTAAGGTGTCCGGAAGCAAAGCGAGCTTGCATCAGCAATACGCGGAACACTGTGCCGCGGCGGGCGAACTTACGGACCTGAATACTCCCGAGATATCGCTAGATCTTCAGCATCTAATCGACGACAGTCACTTCAACGACGGTCTCTTGGACATGTTGGGTGCGAGCAATGGTGCCGTAAAGCACGTTAGGACGACCGGCTACCCACGTACTACCCTAGCATATATGCCCCAACCAGTTCACAGTGGGGCGAGTTATCATCAGGGAAGTAACAGCTGTAGCGACAGCAACAGTTCGAGCTCGGAATCACCTAGCATCAAAGAGGAACCACTGGACCCAGCGGACTACCGGCGTCACTGCCCTCAATACCCACCGGCCGGTTACAGTCCCGTAACGAACGGTCCCTTTACCAATGGCGGCCCTACCTTCACAACGTTAACACCGAGCACCGTGCCCGGTGGACACCCTGGTGCACCGGTTCACCAACCACCACCTAGAGCTGGCCAAACGGCCGGCCAAACTGCCGGTGGACCTATCAAACCGGTAATGGCCCATCAGCATCATGCGGCTGCTGCGGCAGCCGCGGCAGCAGCCGCCGTTGCCAGGAAACAGACCAAGGCCATCGACAAGGCCAGCGACGAGTACAGGAGACGACGGGAGAGGAACAACATTGCCGTGAGGAAAAGTCGCGAAAAAGCGAAGGTACGCTCGCGTGAAACCGAGGAGAAGGTGAAACTCCTCGTCAAGGACAACGATCTTCTCAAGAAGAGGATCGAACTTCTGACCGAGGAACTCAACGTCCTACGTTCGCTCTTCAGCAGCGTAGGAGTCGTACCCGAGCAACTCCACCGTGAGATCTCCAGGCATCTCGACCAATTCCAACAGCACGCCGTCGGACCTATGTAGCCCTCGCCGCTTGCATCGATCAGAGTCTACTAGCCGAGCCTAAGAAAATAGGAAAAAAGAGAGAAGGGGAAAGAACGAGAGAGAGAGAGACAGACAGACAGACAGACAGACAGACATACAGAGACGGATAGAGAAAGAGAGCGAGAGAGAGGAAGTAAAAGGGAGGCGAAGGAGAGAGAAAGATAAATAGAATATTATATCGTTGACAATGAATGCAAGTGCAACCAACAACGAGAAAACACACGTTCTACCACATGACATGTCGTTTAAAATCGTCGGGATCTTTCTAAAGCCGCCATCTTTAA
>OU426853.1:7127660-7135160 GCA_911387685.1 Dolichovespula media
GGGGGGGGAGGGAAGGAAAAATGAAAAATGCGGACACGATCGAAAAGCAATGTCTCACAATTAGTATGCAATAATAATAAAAGCATGTGTTTGGTAAAGTGGTATCGGCGACATTTACATTATGCATCCTACTCGTTGCGATAATGCAAACAAGGTCATCGATCAAAAGACTCTTTCCTTTCTATAAAGCCGATCCGCAATGTCGATAGCCCATAAGTCAGGTTGACTTATCGTTCGAGCTTTGTCTACTCGATTAAAATGCACGCACACACACACACACACACACACACACTTACATATATGTAGATATGTATAATTACATTGGAACGTGTAATTTAACAAATTCGATGAGATCTAAACACGATCGTTTACAAAGAATAAACAACGATTCAAAGGTACATTGATTTTTGTGATAGAAACACAAAAGGTGAACGATAACGGGTTACTTTAAAATTGGCCGTATACCGGATACCTCAAATTAATATTCATGGATAGGAACGACCTGGTAAGATGGAAAATGATCGGATTCGTTCCTCCGTCGCGAATATAGCAACCGCAGCGAAGAAAATGACTCATAAGAGATAAGTTTGTTGTTAGTCGGATAAATAGATTAACACCATTGTCACGATCATAACGTTGTTCTCTATCGTCTGACTCGTCAAACAGGATATACATGTGTTCTATGATCTCTACGTGTCGATGTCCACCACATGTTACTGTACTATGATCAACTATGATCGTAAGTACTAACTATATTTATATATATATATATATATATATATATATATATATACACACCCTTAACTAAAATCTCGATTTTAGTGAACTATCTCTTTGAATCGAATTCTTAGTAATAATAAACGATCATCTTGATTTACTATCATGATTTATAAGCAAAACTTCGATAAACGATTCGACGATTATTATCGTGATGCGTCACAAATCTTCGCCGACCAGTCTTCAAACGTTCTTTAACTCCCGGAAGAGATTGACTTTGGTATTCTAGATGTTTGATTGAATTTTTGCTTCCTCATTAAAAGAAACATATAAGGAAAGGGACAAACAGGTTTTCAGGCTTAAACCAATAGGAAAAATATTTACTCGAAATACGAGATTATTCTTCCTCTTTTAATCGTTTCTGTGAATATTTTGGAAAAAAAACGAAAATGTATATAATATTAACATGCATAACGTGTACACGCCTTTCTACGTCATTTTTAAAACAATGATTCTCGAGCGGCATTTTTAATCGTACACTCGAAACGTTCCGTCACGATTAATCGTATTAGTAATTAGATAAGCGATAGGAAAGCTTCCTACCTCGAGGTTATTTATTTTCGAAAACTTGACTTTTACAACAACGTTCGAGTCTCATTGCCTTAGGGTCGAAGTACACTTCGCGAAAAGATTTTTATCACTGGAGTGAAAGTGAATATCCGATACTAAATTCGATTTTCTTAAGATTGATGATAAATGACAAGTATATTAACGAGTAGTAAACGACATTCCAAGAAGGAGAAAGAGAAAGAAAAAGACACTAAGAGAATGAGAGAGAAATGTTTCAAATTATCCTAATCTAAGCCAACGTACAATTTTTCACTTATGCTAATATGTGCCTTCGTTAAACATGAAAAATGCCACATCAATTTCCTATAAAAAAAAAAAAAAAAAAAAAATAAAAAATCATCGCGAAGAGTAATAGATCTTATCGTAAATATAGTAGCTCCCGTACGAAAGAAAGGTAAAATAAAAGAAAAGAAAAGAAAAGAAAAGAAGAAAGAAAAAAGAAAGAAAATAAAAGAAAAGAAAAGTAACGTAAGGGTATAATTACATTTAAATTAAACAACGATTTTTCACTTATGTTTAATACTCTGCCATCGTTAAATGTGAAAAATGTCAGGTCGAGTTTAGAAAAAAAAAAAAAATTTCGATGCATAATAGACTTTATCGTAAAAGAAGTACTTCCTATGTATACACACATACACACACACAAATATATATATATATATATATATTTATATATTTATATATACATATATAAATTATATATGCATATTATATATATATAATATATATGTTGATATATACATATATAAATTATATATGTATATTATATATATATATATATATATATATATATATATATATATATATTTATATATACATATATAAAAGGGATAAAAGTAACGTAAGGGTGTAACTGCAACATCGTGCTCAGCTTGGCAGAACGTCTTAAGTTCGCTAAGAGGGGTGACATAATTAGTCATTAGCTTACGTCAACTTGTCTCAGGGCTGAAGACTGTCCAGGGTTATAAATACGCCGCGAGCACGAAAACACGAGAGGAGGGAACGACGATGAGCTCTAAGCTCTCCTCGGATTCTCAGACTACTCAGTGAATGCGTTTCCGCTTTCTAGGAAAAACTTTAAAATATGCACTGTGTCTGTATACACGTTGCCATCAAACGGCCGCATTCTTCTTCTTCTCCTTTTTTCTTCCTCCTCTTCTTCTTCTTCTTCTTCTTCTTCCTCTGCATCTTTTGCCCTATTCCTATCCTTTTTTTTTTAATATTCTGTTTTAAACTCGCTATTAGAATAACTGGTTAAAATATATTTCTATAAGGAGCGTATAATTCCTGTGTACTTATAGTAAGTGCACGATTAAAAAGATAATGAAGTAAGCATCCAATTAACTCTCTATAACTCTCAATGTTTTCTTTTTCCTTTTCTTCTTCTTCTTCTTTTCTCTCTCTCTCTCTCTCTCTCTTCTTCTTCTCCTTCTTCTTTTTCTTTTTTAAAAAACAAATTTATATAATGTGAAACTGTTATGTTATATATAACTGTATAAAACCCTTCGAAAGTCTTTAATTATTTATTTTTAGCTTTTCTTTTATTCCTTTTTTATTTTTATTTTTCTTAAAAAAAAGTTATATAATATGAAACTAGAACGGTATATAAGTATACTTATACTAATTGTAAATATAACATATATATATATATATATATATATATATATATATATATATAGAGAGAGAGAGAGAGAGAGAGAGAGAGAGGGAGGGAGGGAGAGAGAAAATTGTGTCCCTGGTATATGAATTAACTATAATTTTATGGGAATAAAATGAATTAAAATATGTTATACGTGATATATGGGATTTCTAAGTAACATGGTGTTAGAGAGAGTTAATGAGATAATTATTTTCTTCTTGGGACTCGAGTTTTCTTCGATCTTTAATCGCGTTAAAAATGCTCTCGATATACGCATCATCGTTCTTACGTAACATTAATATTGACACACGTGCGATTATCACTTAAACGTTTCTTCCTTTTCATGTACTGTCGGGAAACGATGTGAGAGTGATAATAAAGGAAGAGAATGAACGTCGGTATTCAAAGATCTCAGACGTCACGATAAACGTAAATACAACTGCGTATTGGCCGTGTGTATAGACAGTTACTAATTAAAAACCACGATGAAGAACGAAGTATAGTGGACATCGTACATTCCCATCCTTGACATTAAGAATATCGACGCGAATACTTTTTCGAGCTTTCTACGTTCCACATAGCGATGCATCAAAATCGGCTTCGGGCGATAGAAACGCAAATTACATTTGTCGAGATAGCAAAGATCTTATCTTTTTATATACGCTTGACTTTTGATGTCCATCATTATTATTGTTAAATACCGTAATCGTCTATTATAAGATGATAATTTGACCTAACTATACCCAACTACGTTTCGTTATTCTTTATTTGCGTTCATTTCTTTTTATTGTTTATATATATATATATATATATATATATACAAATTGTATTTATATATTATGTTATGTTTATATATATATATATATATATTTCTTTTTTCTTTTTCTTCATTTTCTTTTCGTTTAATAACAGACATAGGAAAATTATTTGTGAATCAAATCGATTTGAACTTGGGAGATTCCGAGCGAAATGGATAAGAAAAGAAAATAATCGAAGTAGGTGCAAAGTATTTGAACGTTATACGACGAGACGTTAAAGCTATGACATAATGCGCCAAGTTTTGACGCCGAGGTGTCTACGTGCACGTGTCGCGGTCGTCGCTGTTTTTAGATTCAAGCCTTCCTTGCCAACCTCGGCTAAGAAATTTGAAAAATTAATTATGTTAAATACCTACGATATCGATTCGTTGCAAAATTTTTTTTTTTTTTAATCGGCTCACCGATACTACCACGGTTCATAACACTTCAATTCAATCAGACTTTTACGTAGTTCTGATATTAATCAAATATTTCCTACTTTTACAATTTTATTTATAGAGATCGATTGAATATGATTGATAAGGATTTAGATAGAATTGATAAATATTATATAATTAAGTAAATAGTATTTATAGATAGAATTAATGGATATAGAGATAGATAGAATAAATAAATACCATTTATTATTATTAACTTATAGATAAATACGATTAATGTATTTTATATATTTAATGATAATTGATAAATTTCAAGATATTTTTATATTCTGTTTTAAACTCGCTATTAGAATAACTGGTTAAAATATATTTCTATAAGGAGTGCATGATTCCTGTTTACTTATAGTAAGTACACGATTAAAAAGATATATATATATATATATATATATATATATATATATATAATATAATAATTTTATTAATTATATACAAATATATTATATACATTATTATATATTATATATTATGTATTATATATTAAATGTATATAATAACATATATACATATATTATATTAAAAAACAGAGATGACAAAATTTTTCCTAATAAGAATTTTGTTATTTTCTAAAATTTTATCTATCATTACCTATGATTCTTGTAACTCATTTCACCTCTATTCTGGTTGAAACGGTATATGGGTTAGGGCCAGTTCTGCCAACGCTGGATCCCACCCACGCAAGCACGTTCCCTTTTTCATCTTCTTCAACGTCCACTATCGCCAAGCTCGAGATATACAAACACACACACGCGCGTGCACACACACATACACGCGCGCGCGCGCACACACACTTACGTGGGCACACTCACGCAACCAGTCAAAAGTATATAACTCTCTCTTCTTCGCGATATTCATCAAGCCTGTCGTCTAACTCGAACAAAAAAAAAAAAAAAAAAAAAAAAAAAGAAGAAGAAAAAAGAAAGAAAAAGAGAAAATTATTCAACTCTCCGTGCTAACAAAAGACTACGAGAAACGAAATCATACACGATCGAGATCGTGCGTATAGATCACTCGAGTCAGTTCACAAAGAGATCTTACTCGATCGTAGCACGTGCTTCTACTTCTCGATTGATACTGAACACATTTCCTATAGAGAGTCGGAGTCTTTTGTGGATGAACACGAAGCATGTTTGCTAGTAAACAATAGATCAAAATTAGTCCAAATAATTCGAACGTTTTCGGATATGAGGGATAAGAATTCATGAATTCTCTTTCTCTTTCTTTTTTTTTATCCGTTAACCGAATAGACTTTTAATGGGTTAACGTTCATATCTATGAAATTTACTTTTAATTCAAAATAAAATCTTCATCTTATCGAAGTAGAAAGTTTGGAATAAATGAACTAATTATTGAAAAAAAAAAAAAAAAATAATAAAAAGTCGGTAATGCATGTCCTCTGAACGCGTCGATCGATCTACAACACTAATCTCAATACCTCCCGCTAATAATTTTTTTTGTAAATAAAAGATACAGAGAAAAATACGTTGTCATAATACAATTTGTATTAGAATTGGTTCTGATTAAAAAATATACTTTCATTTTTCGAAGTGTCATCAACGAAAAAAAAAAAAAAGGAACAAAAAGAAAAAAGAAAAAAGAAACAAGAAAAAGAAAAAATTAAAGAACGAAAGAAAGAAAGAAATTCTTAAGATCGCTATAAAATTATGTTTACAAAATTGAACCGGCCGATCGTCGATCGACCACTAACGAGACATCGTTAACGATTTAATTAATTAGAAAATTTGGAATGTATTATTCTTCTAAGGTAAAGAAATTTTGTCAAATTTTCGAACGGATCATAGAACAACCGGGCAAAAGTTAAAGAAGAAGGTCTCTCTGGTTCGTAGATCGGCATCATGCTTCGGTACCGCGAGCACGATGTGGGTGTGACCTGGTTTCCGAGAGTTTCACTTTCCTGTAAGATCGCCGCGGACGGAGGAGGTAAGGAGGATTCGACCCCAGTCGTTACGTCATGCATTGTTATGCCGGCCGTAACGGGCCGTAGTCGTACGTGCGGAACTCCACGAGAATTAAAATAAGCTTCGAGGCTGTGCGCTCGCGCGACCGCTATCGCTTAACTCGCATCGATTCCGATCGTTATCGGCGATTTTCTTTACGGCCTCGAACGGGATAATTAAAGAGACTCGATTTAACGCGTTATACCAATTTTCTACACCTCCTATTTCACATAATTATTTCCTTTTGACGATGCTATTTTGTACGACCTTCAAAACAAAATAATATCACTCTGGTCTTTAATAAGACCAAATGATATTTACATAAAAGGTCAACAAATTGATCCTTAAAGACAAAAATAAAAGAAGAAGAAGAGAGAAAAAAAAGAAGAAGAAGAAAAGGAAAATTCGATCAAATTCAATTTCGTCGACGATCGTCGTCGTCGTAGTCGTAGTCGTTCTGTCGAAAATATCGAACGAAACGATTACTGTTATATTTTACGATTACGAACTTAACGATACCTTTGATAAGTTACCATATCGCGTGTACAGCAAAGTCGATAAACGTGCAATATCCGTGATTGATACTGTTGGAAATTCGATAGCTAACACGCGAGAAATAATCACTTTTAGGATCTATGAAACTCTCTTTCTCTCTGATCTCATAAAGTTTCGATGCCGTGAATACTTTTATCGGTAACGAGTATCTCGAAGGCGATGAGTGTCACTATCGATAAATCGGTTTTCAATTATACGGAATGGAATATATCGTTTACATTAGAAAGCTGAATATTATTATATGGCAACGTACAAATAATAATCACGGATATTCCTGATTATCAGTATGAATATTCAAATCGATAAGGTAAATAATTGATGTTATTCGTTTTATAAATCAATAAATAAATAAATAAATAAATAAATAAATAAATAAATAAATAGATAGATATATGGATAATCGATAATCTTCTTTCGAATCTATTAATTATCTATTAGCTAGCCGTTTATCACGTAGATATTGATTTCTAATATATACCTCTAATTCTCTCACTCGATAGTTTTATTATTGTTATGTGAGAGAAACCGTGATTAAATACTGCCTGATATTTTTTTTCTCTCTCTTTTTCTCCTTTTTTCTCTCTTTTTCTTCTTCTCTTTCTGCAAATCACGGTTCATCCTTTCAACTAAAATCTCTCTTTCATCTTTTTCATTTTTCTTTCTTTAAACTATCTGAGATCTCCGATCGTTAATACACGTGAGAATCGTCGGAACGTCTGTACGTATGTACATACATACATAACTCGATC
>OU426853.1:7142660-7150160 GCA_911387685.1 Dolichovespula media
ACGATTATAATACTTTTATATATAATCAAATTTTAATCAATGTAATTATATACAAATTTTCATGCATATATATATATATATATATATATATATATATATATGTATGTATGTATGTATGTATGTATATATGGATCGTTTATTTTAAGAATGGTGTTTCATTTTTGTTTTTTTAAATGATATCACATAATTTGTGATTAATTTAGGGTAAACTTTTCATTTATAACTAGTTAATATTTAATATCTTCAAAAATGCCAATGCTTTGTTCAATTTAAAATTGACCAATAAAAAAAAAATACCGAGTAGCGATTGATGTGCTAACTGTTAATTTTTTCGAAATAACAAAAAATGGATTTGCGCCACTTTCAAAATAAACGGTCCGTATAGCTGTTTTTTTTTTTTTTTTTTTTTTTTTTTTAAAGAAAAAAAAAAAGAAAAAGAAAGAAAGAAACAAATATCTCAGACTTAATTACATCTATACTTCTTCAATAATTGGAAGAAGGAAAAAGTAGGAAGAAGAAAGTCTTCTGATACCGTTGGTGTTGGTCATGGTCCGATCATCTCATATGACGCATTACGAACTACCGGTAGGCCGTTACCGAGGCTAGAATCGATGCTGCATAAGCATGCACTCGTTCTTCCTTTCCCTCTCATGCAACGTGCATCTCGTATTTCGTTTTATTTTACGCCCGACTTTTAACATATTCCACATCGATACACTACACGCACTCACGCATGCACGTACGCACTCACACGACGTACATATAAAACGTAAGTAATTACAAAAAAAAAAAAAAAAGAAAAGAAAAAAAGAAAACCCACAGGTTTCTTCGTTAATTCCAACGATTGGCTTACTTCTGAGAAGTTTAAATTAACATTGACGATTGATAAATAATCAAAAATGAATAATCTTGTTGACAATAAAATTAGCCTAACTAGATACATAATGACTTTGCAGAGAATCAAACACGGCTTATCGCTTTTTGATTATCATTGGGGATCGGATAAATCCTTTCTCTTCTACACACGAATTCTATAATCTATTTATACTTCACAAATGGATTTCACGTTGTTAATGTTTCTGTTATATATTATATATATATATATATTTATGATTAGAAAAAAAAATTTTTTCTTTATCATTCTCAATTATTATCGACCGAATAAAATAAGAAAGTAAAATTTCGACTAAAATTTTATCCTTTTTCGATTATTTCTATATAATTCAAATATAAAAATAACGAGGACGTAAATAATTCTAATATAATTTTAATAAACTTAGTGTTCATTGAAACTGCAAAAACATGTTTTGTGTATTCGCTCGTACGACACGATAGTTCGATGACGATTTAATTAATTAAAACAAAAAAAAAAAAAAGGAATTACGTTACACCTTCGGCAAATAATGCACGTATTCTTCCAACGTTTGAAATCATGCGAGTCAAATATTAATAATATGAATATCACTTTGAAGTACAGACTCGTAGATATATTTATTAACATTTTGATTTGAATATTTCAATTCTCAAGGATATTAATCTATCGTAATTATAATTCACCATTGTATTAATCGTTTAAGTAAAAGTTCTATTTATGTGAAGCAACGAATAAAATTATATCTTTGAAATAATTCAAGGAAATAAACGATCCCGAAATAAAATATTGTAGAAAGTGTTGTTATTACGATTGGATGGGTTGGTATTCTTTTCTTCTCTCCCTTTTTCCTTTTTATAATTTATTCCTGGGGAAATATAATCGTCTCGTCTCGCAAAATCGATAAGGAAAAAAACGCGTGTCAAAGCATTACGATGTGACGGCTTTTACGAGTCCAAGATTTCGCACGTTCATCGGACAAAGGGTTATTTGTCGAGTCGACATCAAACACGAGAACGCAATGGTTTGCATGGAAAACAGTCTCGAGTACTCTTTCACAGTTCAACGAACTACGAGACGTGGTTGTCGTCGTTGTAATTGATAACATTTCTACAAGGGAAAATATTCGGTATCGTTAACCTTTCGAAATGTCTATTATCTATCGACAATTATTAACGCGATAATAAAAGAATATGAAATTCAGATAAACTTCAGATTCAGCCGCAACGTACGTAAAAAGGGTAAAAAAAGGAAAGAAGAAAGAAATAGAAGGAAGACTAAAAATAAAGATACAAATGAAGATAAAAATAGGAGAATAAAAATATATTCACCATTAGAAATTCAAGTTACCTTCTTTCTTCGCATTTCCTTAGAATCGTTTACGCGTATAAAGAATATTCTTTACCTGCTTAAAGTCAAGGACGGGAATACTTGTCTTCCTTGCACGTTATAAGCGTTTCGGTTGTATCGAACGCGATCGAAGAAAGAATGTGATACGTCGAAGGAGCCGCTTTTGCTCGTTTTCTTCCTGGATTCCGTGATCGAGGACGAACGGATCTCATCCTTCAAGATATCCAGATCTTCCTACTTGCGGGGTAAAGTCATAGGAATGGCACGTGGTTTTCTTTGTTACTATAAACCTACTCTCCTTCGAATAAATACTATGTAGATATTACTTTTTCTCCTCGGTTTAAAGATCTTCACAATAAATAACGAATAAATAATAAAAAAAGGAAGAAGAAAAGAAAACAAAATAAATGATATATAAAATTAACGAGAGAGAAAAAATTATCATAACGATCGAATTATTTAAATAATAGATTGTTACATCTGAAACATATCTCCAATCATAAATTATATTTAAATATTTCATTCCAAAGTGTTAAAGTCAAACTTACGAATGACACGTGGTAGTTAGTCTTCTTCATGGTATCTCTATTATTTTATAAGTAAATAGTGTTTTTTAATAAACCCCTACACCCAACCCACCAAACTTGCTCTCCGTAATTCATATTTTATCGAGCACGAAACAGGATAATAAAAATAAATGATAAAACGATTGGAATCAAATTATAACGATTATGAGTGATTACTGTAATCAGTGACTTTAAAATAACAAAATACTTCTACAAGTTTCTCATTTATACGATAATATATCTCCGCTGTACTATCAAACAAAATAATATTTATTTTTAGTTATTTATTAATTAACTTCAGTTGAATTATTATTTCGTCAAATTTTATCGAGCGCGTAAAAAAAAAACAAAAAAAAAAAAAAAGAAAAAAAAAGAGGAAAATAGAAGAAGAAAAAGATGAAATGAGATCGATGATAAAATGATTTGAAAGAAAAAATATAAAGAATTACGTTTGAGCAACGTTAAATTCATGATTATATTATTTCTAATTGTAGTTTATTTGAAAATATTTACTTCTGTAGTCGAAATCGATTGTTTTACCAATCCGTTTTCGTTCTCTCTCTCTCTCTCTCTCTCTCTCTCTCACGAGTACCAACATCTCAGTCAGTAATAATTCGTGCACGAGATGAACGCGCCCGCTTCGTAATTATTTATAATCAAAAGGGTAGGCCGGCTTACAATAGTCGCGATGCCGCTAGTCTACAATCGAGTCGCGATAATGACGACGATGGCGACGCCGACGACGACACGATCATAATAATTATTGCATAATGACGGCTGCGTCCTACCTACGGGTAGACTACGCGGTAGCAGTCACTTTCCTTTTTCAGTGGCCTGGATCATCATCATCTCTCTTTCTCTTTCTTTCTCACTCACTCTCTCTCTCTCTTTCTCTCTCTCTATCTATCTCTATCTCTCTCCCTCACTCTTTTTCATGACACCGATACTTCCTTTCTCTCTCTCTCTCTCTCTCTCTCTCTCTCTCTCTCTCTCTCTCTATCTCTCTTTCCGTCTTGCGAATTCGTACGGATTCATAACCTACAATTACTTCGAGAAGCCAAATCGCAGTTTCTTTCGAAAATAGAAATTAATCGACACTTGCTCTCGATAACTAAAATGAATCCTATTAAAATGAATTAGTTGTAATTGTTTATAATTGTCAAGAAGTAAGTCGGAACAATCTTAATATTACGTAACGGATAAATATATATATACGTATGTAGCTATATATATATATATATATATACGTTATATAATACATAATTATAAAAGAAAATAATTATCGAAAAGTTCAAATAATTGTTATCGGGGACATTTAATATAATATCATTATATTAATATCATTAATAAATGTTTTATAACAATCGAAATCTGAATAAACTAAAACTAAATTTTAAAACGACGCGGCAACTATGCATCGAATGATATCGTGCCATCCGAGTTCACTCTGTGTTGCATCTCTTTTAAAAGGTAAACCGAGTAGATATGAGTTTGTAAACGTACGTATACAGTATATACATATATATATATATATATATACATATATATATATATATATATATATATATATATATATATATAATACGCGTACGTACGTACGTGCCTAGACACACCTATGTTCGGCCTTTGTACTTCAGCGACGGACTCTACCGAGAGAACCCCGATGCATACTAGCCAGTCAACGGCTCTTTTCTAATGCTCTCTTTATTACTTCTCAGAAAAGCACTCTCTTAGAAAAACTTACGAGAATGAGTCCTTTAAATAACCGAAGAGAATTCTAGACAAATTTCAAATGCACCTTTCGAGCCAATTCCCTTTTGTTTTCCTTTTTATTTATTTATTTTTTCTTTTTTTATTAACATCCAATAATTCCAACAAGTATGCGTGTGACTTTAACGAGTAATTCTATAACAGTCTAATAGGATTAACCTCCGTTCGAAAAATAATAAACGTTTTCTCTTATAAAAATAGAAGAAAAATAGTTCGAATGTGCCGCACGTAACACGGAAAACAAAATATATAAATAGAGATAGACGAAGAAAGAAATAGAGAAAGACATAAAGATGGAGAGGGAGGGAGAGAGAAAGAGAGAAAGTGGATAATGAAGGTTTCAGCTAATCTCTTTAATGACACTCGTCGACTCCGCGAAAACTAACGTTAATTACAGTCAATTAGCTTTTTCTGAATGTTTAACGTCCGTTAACGAGTATTCGATTACGAGTAATGCCTTAACTTGAAGCCTAATATAAAATATTTTCAACGACCTGACTCATTTGCATTTTGGATGATGGTTTTGATCCATTACACGTGGATCGAGGTCAGGCGTTATACATATACATATACATATACATATATATATATATATATATGTATATATGTATGTATGATGTATGTATGTATGTATGTATATATGTATGTATGTATGTATGCATGGATATAGTAACTTTCAACGAATCCCGTGAACGCGAAAATGAAAGCGAATGGACGATATTCGATCGCTTACGATCTAACCGATATTTCGTCGTTACACTGACGATCGAAAAAACACTCGCGACGTGGCCTTCGCATCGTTTCGTTTGATCTTATTCAGGTTGGTCACTTTGTTTGATTGACAAATAATCCTATCGCGTAACGGAAGATTTCGTGAAGGTATTGCCAGTTCGAAAAGGAAATAAGTATTTTGTTTTAAAAAGAAAAGCAGAAATGGGAAAAACAAAGGGACGGGGAGGGGGGGGGGGAAGAGAGAACAAATCACAGGGAATCCCTTTGATACAATAATCTTCCTTATAATTTTTCCTTTTCTTTTCCTTCTTTTGGTACTTTTTTTATTTTTTTTTTTTTTTAATTCGTAGGAAAAGGAATATATTATACTACTTTATCAAGTAATTACGAAAGTGGAAATAATGAGAACGGTACATTATCATAACCATTTGTACGAAATTTAATGAAAAGCTAAATAATTGCACGCGTGCGTGCGCGTACGTGTATGCTTTTTTGTTACATTAAATTATATCAACTCTTTGGACTATGATTATTTTCCTAGTTTGTTTTCGGCCAGTTCATATGTTTACGTAAATACGTGCACACGCGTATTCTTCAATAACAATTTTTTTAATAAAACTGTGTCTCAATGGCTTGTTTTATTAATTAAATGAAATTTCACGTCGGAGTTGGCACATCAAAGGTTTTTTTAGGGGAAAAAAACAATGTTGCTTCGTTAACAGCGAGACATTATAGGGGCAAAAGGATTAAATATGAATATGTTTTAATGTTTATGGGTTAAGAAAAAGAGAAATATCAAGCTGACAGACAAATATTTTTTTTTTAATGATCTTTCCATTATATATTTACATATATATATATATATATATATATATATATATATATATATATATATATATATATATATATATATATATATATCGATTTATCGAATAACATTTCTACGTTCCCTATCGTTTATTTGTATTTATTCGTTACTATTCTTTCATTTCGTATAACGATGCACATAACATCGCAAGATCATCTTTAATGATCTTTTCGTTGAATAACGATTTATAAATACGTTTCTTTTCGTTTTAATTAATTTATTTATCATTTTCTTTTCTTGTCCGTTTTTTCTCTCCTTCATTTCTTGTTCCTTCTTTTTAATTTTGAAAATATATGAATTAAATGGAAAAATTTTATCCGGTCGTAAAATATGCGCAAAATTAATGGCGTTCCATTAATTTAAACGAAGTTCGATAAACGTGAACGAGTGCAATAGTAAAAGCGCATCGAGTGTGTCCCGTCACTCCTACGCTTGACGTGCCGCACGCGGCACGAAGATCAGGCGAGCATACAGTCGGTAAACGTATCCGCTATACCACCTTTCTGTTTCCCTCTACAATTCTGTTTCCCGCCACATTCGTGTTTTCAATCAATACGTCGTTTCCCCCACCCCAAGCCCTTTCGCCGCGAGTTTCAATTATCAACGCTATGATCCAAAAAAAATTATCGAAATACCTTTATTACACCGTTTTTTTTATTCACGAACGAGTGGTGGGTGTCCTACCTTTCGTTAATTTTCTAAAAACATTTCAATCTTTTACTGACTAAAACTCTATTCACCATATTTTTATTAAATATTAATAAATACATATTTTCTGAATCTTCTTCTTTTTATTTTTTCTTTTTTTTTACTCTAAAAACGTGTGATTCTTTACGTTACGTTCAATGACTATACGTATGGTTAAAAAGCTATACGATAATTGTATCAATTTCAAATGCAATATTGTTAATATTAAAGCCAATTCCATTATTATTTTTCACTAATCAAAATTGAAATTTTTATATAATCGTACTTTATGACCCGACAAAAAGTTGAAGCTAGATAATTTATGGAATTATTGATTATAGATACGTAAGTTTTTGAACGAGCGAAAGAGAGATAGAAGCTTCGATGTAAGGATCGACGTTAAGTACGGAGCGAGAGAAAGATAGATAGATAAATAGAGAGAGAGAGAGAGAGAAAATTGTAAGATTGATTACACTAGTAAAACATTGATCGAGTGATTCTTGATTGTGATTTGTTATCTGTGCTCCGTGTTCCGCGTTTTGTGTTCCGCATTTTGTTTTCCGCGTGTACGAGTTCAGCGAAACGAGTTCGAAGTACGGACGCGAAAAAAAAATTTTATTTCGTAAAATTCTTGGTTTCCTCGGGTCTTCCGATGC
>OU426853.1:7155160-7160160 GCA_911387685.1 Dolichovespula media
ATTCGAAATTTATATATTTCAGTGCTTTCTTACTTCTTTTCTTTCTCTCCTCTTTCCTTTTTCTTTTTCCGTTTCTTTTCTCTTCTTCTTCTTCTTCTTCTTTTTTTTTCTTTGTATTTTATTCTCGTCGCTCAATTTACCATACGTAAAAGATTTCTTATTTCTTTTCTTTCTTTTTCTTTTTTTCTTTTCTTTTTTTTTTTTCGAACGAATAAATTAATCAAAGTATATATGGGTTTAAAACCATCCGTCTTTTTTTCTTATCTCTTTTATCAAACATAGATACGTGTATATTTAAATTGTACTTTAACAGGTTTAAATTATGGTAAAAAGTGATATGTTTTTATCTAAATGTGACTTAAACGAAACCCCGACACTTTTATTAATTAAATTTATGACGTATTATAGAATTCAATAGAGAGAATCGGAAAACAGATTTAAATTTGTTTATATTTAGTTCCCGTCCTAAACAAGTAAGATGATACCTGATTTGATTAGAGAATGCAATCGATGCACCAGAGAAAGATTATTAAGCTTATCTCGATACGCACGTGCACTCACACATAGTAAGAGGGTGGGTTACTGGAGTGTTCGACAAACGTACGCGAATGGCTTGCAAGGTCACGCAATGTGCATCGTTCTAGAGCACAGTGCACACGCGTACGATATTACGTCGACTCGCATAGCTCGCATTGTTGCGTTACTTCCGGATGCAAAGGACAGTGCAACGATGTTCGAAATGATACTACAGTTAGAAAACATTCGAAATTACATACATATTTATCTATGTCTATTCTTTTAACATAGTGACAGAGATGTTTAGTGAAAGTGAATCGAATAAAATAAAGTTTAAATTGTAAAGAAAATTAATAATATTGTTGTTGTTGTTGTTATTATTATTATTATTATCATCATCATCGTCATCATCATTATTATTATATCGTGTCATAATCACTTTAAATTAGAATTCAGTTTAATTTTGACGATAAAAAAAAATTTCTAAAGAAGAATAATAAATAAAAGAATAAGTTCCATTAATGATTATAACTTGAACCTAATATATAAAGGTCCTTGACATTTCCTTAAATGACACGTGATATTTTTTTACCTATAAAAACGAGTTTCTACAATCAGAACAAGACACATTTAATAGATCCCAATAATAGAATTTCATTTATATTTTTATCATTGTAAATAATAATATCGTATTTTCGAAGTTTATATTATATATAATTTTTTATATCTTAATAAATACATGTCAATTTCTGTTTAACGTATATTCGAATTTTTGCAAAATTTACATTTTGAAAAAAAAAATTATTTTTTTTCTTTTTTTCAAGATATTCGAAATCGAGATATTCACGCATTCAGTTTTAGGTTACTCACTCGGTATAATGAAAGTCGAATATTATACAGGTTACATCATAGAATAATATAGATGGTTTTTACAGGCACCATATCGAATTCAATGATATGTGCTACAATTGTCGTGTATACGCAAAAAAGGCTATCAAGAGTGAAATTCATAGAACAGCAACGAGAGTATGAAGAGAGAGCGAGGGAGAGATAGAGATAAATAGATAGATAGAGAGAGAGAGAGAGAGACCGTTGCCAAAGTAAACAATCTGAATCATCTTAAACGCACTATTATGATAGCGTACAGGTAAAATGATTTACAAAAGATTTTATGATCTCATAATTAAGAATGACGCAATCAAAACGCCCAAGTCGATTAATAATTATTAGTTAATAAGGAAATGATTTAAAAAAAAATCTTGCATCGATTTATCGAATACACGATCGCAATTATAACAGTATCGTAAAGTCTGAATTTGTTCTTCTTTTTTTTTTTTTCTTTTCTTGTCTCATAATCATTATTCGAGAAATTATTATTTGTATTCTTTTACTTTTACTCACCCTATTTACTCAACTTATCCAAAATCGAAGACTATTTATTTTAATTAATTAGTTTCTTTAATTAACACGACGAATAGCGAAAGTTTTTAAAAGAGCTTTTAAAGTAGAATCGTAATGTCGTAGGAATTTGATCGCACTATCTGAGAATCTGCGGTAACATTTTGTTCCTTTGATTAATAGTGACAATATACGCGTGGTATTTATAGTGTATACGCGCGAACTATGATCGAGGAATGCTATGCTACACGCTAAAGAATCTTCTTTTCTAGGACAAAATGAAATAGTGAGTGCTCTTTCCGCATTAAACATCCACAATTGGTATGTTCCAGATATTTGTATCATCGATTTTAAAATCACGTTTAAATTACTATTATCAAATATTACAAACGAGTTTGGAGTTCTATTTTATGAAATAGAAAAAAAGAAAAAAAGAAAAAAAGAAAAAAAGAAAAAAAAAAACTAAATTTAATCACTTACAATGAAGCATTTCGAATCATTTATTTTAATCATTTAATCATTTATTATAATCATTAACACGATTTATAGAATTAATTATCTATGAATTAATCGAATAGTTATAAAGAATGACAAAATTAGGAATATTGATTAGAAAAGAATTATCGTTTTTATTATACCGATATGTATATATGAATAAATACCGTTTCATTTTCTTCTTTCCTTTTTCTTCTTTTGTTTTTTTTTTATTATTACTACTATAAAATAACAATGTCCTATACCGCACTCACTTATAAATCGATCCAATAAATGTGATATTTTAGGATAAAAATTGTCAATTTTTATCATATTGAATGGCATCATCCTTAAATAGAATTATAAAAATGTTACCGATAACGTCACTTATTTTCATAAATCAATCCGATAGATAAATTGAATAATAAGTAAATTAAACGTTAAATAATTATTACTGAATCCGACGGAATAAATAAGAACGTTAATCAATGTTAATATAAAATAAATCGTTCTGTAAGAATCGTAGCAGATCGTGATACAATGTAAAATCTAGAATAGAATCGTGCTCGTTTATGGTGAGAGTGACAGATTAGAAAAGAGAATGAAGTGGGTGTACTTAGGTGAGATTAAACCGTCGTATTAGAGAATAGGGTATAGGTCAAAATGATCGAACCGATTGCTAATTGGCTGACTTCGGCCGACGTGGGAAGGATGAAATATCCGTTCGGTATCGCATCTTATATTATCAATCGTATTTATTTCTACGACGATAACTATTTCAATGTGGGACGTATAAATATACATGTATTTTAAGATGGTCGAATGAGACATCGCGATCCCATAGAAAGTCCTATCTATCTGGAATGTTCCCGCCAATTATATCGTAGAATATAAGAAAACATACAACTTTGTACTTATCGATTTTAACTATTTCAAACCGATTCGAATTCGATCGTTCTTATTTCCTTTTTCTTTTTTTCTTTTTCTTTTTTTTTTTTTTTTTCTTACGAACGTTACAACCAATGGAAATATTTTCACGAAGGAAGTGTACCTACTGATAGATGACGTCATCATGACGTTCAAGAGACTTTCGCAACGTCGGCAGTACAAATCGAAAGAAGAAAGTAGAGGGGAAATAAAGAAAAAGAAAAAGGAAAGGAAAGAGAAGAAAAAAAAAAATTGCACGCGTTGCATAAGTGACTCATCAAATTATTGAGAAGTTAGAGCATTAGGGTCATTGAGACTTAGTCGTTAGGTTAATCCGACGGTTTTC
Source organism: Dolichovespula media (assembly GCA_911387685.1). NCBI lineage: Eukaryota > Metazoa > Arthropoda > Insecta > Hymenoptera > Vespidae > Dolichovespula > Dolichovespula media. The sequence goes on from OU426853.1 coordinate 7,158,822, forward strand.
GAGGAATAACGTTTTAATATGAATTTGAATCGAAATTCAATCTGACAGAAAATAGAGATTATCGATCGAACGTTATTACCTATCAAACGAACGAACGAGCTGCCAATTTTAAATGCGAACACAAATCCGAAGGAAAAGGAAAGAATTAATCGGGAAGATCGATAACTTCTTTTTATCTTTCTTCGCTTATCTAATAAATACGACGAGGAAAAGAGAAATGATCTTTTTTCTTTTTTTTTTCTTTTCCTCCTCGACGATAAATTGAGCTTTGTTCAAAAAAGAAGTGTCTCATATTCGATCGAGCGAACTTCGATGATATTCTTTCTTTCTTTTCTATTTTTCTTTTTCATTCCTTTTTTTTTTTTTTTTTTCTTTCCTTCAAAGACCACATGGAATAGCAAAAGAGGATATTTTGATCGTCGATGTGGCACGATTATCAAGCCACACACCGTGAATCGAATCGAGGTGGTAAAATGCGTGGGTGATGAAACACGACCCACGTACTGGCCCACGTGCATCTTCAATCGACTCTTCCAAAGATAATCAACGGATGCGCGTTACATCGTTCCAGTAAAATCGCGATTTCTATAATGACGTCGCGAGATAGGAATTACATGGTAAAATGTATAAACACATTCTTTTTTCGTTTATTCTTTACTCGTTTTTGTTTGTTTTTTCTTTTATCTCTTTCTTTCTTTCTCTTTTCTTTTTTTTTCTTTCCATACAAAACTCTTCCCGATAATAAACGATTTGTTAATCCATGATTCATTAAAAATGGAGGTACTTCTATTCTCGTTAATATCGACGTATTTATCAAACGTCTACGGTACCGATGATGTATTCATAGAAAAAGAGAAAGAAAAAGAAAAAGAAAAAAAAAAAAAAAAGAAACGAAATAAAAATTAGAATTTTAATAAAACCAACGTGCCAATAACGAATCTAGCATGAAGTATCGAGAATTTTTATAAGAGGAAGAAAAAACGCAATTCGGTGGTATTCTTCTCCTCCTTGTCATTAAAAAAAAAAAAGAAAAGAAAAAAAAAAAACCGATGGCAATTACAAAAAGAAACGAAGATAGCATACACGTGCGGTCAACGTTCTAATCGAATGCGATACGAGTTGTAACGTTTTTTTTTTTTTTTCCTTTCTTTTCTTCTTCTATTTATTTTTTGTTTTTTAATCGAAAGGAAATAAAATGATGCAGCAAACATTTTGTATGCGCATATATAATTTCTCTATGATAATGGGCAATACACTTAAGTACATACGAAGCTTATTTAGATAATGGACGTACGTTAAATAGATTGTAAACTTAAATAAAACTACATACGTAATTGAA
>OU426853.1:7165160-7185160 GCA_911387685.1 Dolichovespula media
ACCTACGAACATGAACGTTTATTAAATTAATATTACGGGTGGGAAAAAAAAAAGAATAAAAAATAAAATCAAATAAGATATACGACAATGTAACGTCAAAGTTACACGACATTATGAAGGTTTAAGTTAAAGTAAAGTAATGCAAGTAAATAATGAAGCCAGGAAAAGTAGCATGTCCGTGACAGAAGTAGGGGGCACTTCTGCCTTCTCGGTTATGTAATCGAACGATTCAGAAGCCAGTAACAGTAACAGTAACAGTAACAGCAGCAGCAGCAGCAGCAGCAGCAGCAGTAGCAGCAGTAGTAGTAACTGCAGCAGCAGTCGAGCAAAACGAACGACGAGCGAGAATGAACTCCGGATTCGTTTAACCCGAGTTCGCTCGTTTGCCTCTCTCTTTTCATCGCGCGCGTGCGCGTGCGCGCGCGCTAATATGGGACTTCTCGATTAAAAAAAAAAGAAAAAAGAAAGAAAGAAAAAAGATAACAAAGAAAAAAAAAAACAAAGAAAAAGTACATACAACGATTCTCGCCTAGTTATAAAGACGAATTGTCGATTTCGAAGATACTTTTACCATCGTGTAAACGACCTGCCTGATTGCTTGTCTGCCTGCCTGCCTGCCTGCCTGCCTGCCTGCCTGCCTGCCTGCCTGCCTGCCTGCACGTAGTACGAGTAGAGTCCTTCGAATCTTTCCATCCACTTTCTACGGTTACTTGAGGACGTGCCAACTAAACGGAGACCTGCAGAAAACTAAATGATCTTTTCGGAATATAAATAGCCATTATTTATATTTAATTAATGATGAATGGCATGACCGTTAAGGCCTCTCGATTTTTTTCAAATAAACCATAAAGACAATTTCTTGTGTGAAAGAAAAAGAAAAAGAAAAAAAGGAAAAAGAAACAATAAAATAAATGATCGCTCACTTCTGTTCCTTTTTTCTTTGTCTTTTCTCGTTTTTCTTTTTCTCTCTTATTTTTTTATTTTTTTCTTTTTTTTTTTCTTTTTTCATTACACGAACTTACTCCACAAATCTAAATCGCATGTTTTCAAATTCCATTTGACATATTAAATGCACCAAAAGGTTTCTATCTGCTTAGGACAAGATTATTTAGAAAAAAAATTATTTATAAATAAAAAAAAAAAAAAAAAAAAGAAAGAAAGGTTTCAAATCCTTCCTCCGATGGTACGGACTGACTCTTCAAATTGAAATTACATCGCTTTGTTAAAATCCATAAGGAATATTAATTCCAGTTTTGTCCGATCTAAGTGTACAATTATTTACAGATACAAAAGAAAAAATACGATCTCTTTCATTCCCTTTTCTCTTCTTTTTTTTTTTTTTTTTTGGAGGTTTTCCCCATTTTACGTTTTTAATTGTTACACGTACAATTAATCCGAATGGATGTTAACGTACAATTAATCCGAAAGGAACGCTTCCAAATAGTTTCTATTTCAATGAATAAATAATACATTGTTTCATAATAAAGATCTACATAAATGTAGAAAGATAAAATGATCGAGGAGTCGATCCTTAGTCGATAATTTCTTTAGAATTTTCTATCTATCCATTTTTTAGTTTTCTATCGATAGGTGGTAAATCGTTGCCTAACTGAGAGTACGCGAAGAACCGCGTACGGAACGGAACGGAACGGAACGGAACAGAACGGATCGGATCGGATCGGATCGGATCGGATCGGATCAGTATGGACGGAGTCGAGCGGAGCGAAGCGGAGCACAGTGGCGTGGGGTCGTGCCGATAAGTGTGCCAAGGTGCACTTCTCGAGAAAGCCGGACCGACCGGACCGGCACTGCTGCTACGGCATGGCGCGGCCGTACCTTGTCGTCTTACATCGTTCCTTACACCACGACTTTATCCCTCTTTAATTCTGTAATTTGGTTTTCCTTTTTAAATATGATCACCTTTACGTTTCATCTTAACTTATTTTTATATTCATTAAAACTTATTTTTACGGAGTAAAAAAAAAAAAAACCTAGCTTCAATATTTATTATACTTCGTATTCAATTCAAATTTATCCTTTTCTTTTCGATTTTTTTCTTTTTTTTTTTTTTTTATTATATACATATGAAAGTTCGGGGCAGAATATACTGTTTTGTTTTTTTTCTTCTCCCTCCCTCTCTCTCTCTCTCTCTCTCTCTCTTTCTTTTCTTTTCTTTTTTTTTGTACTGATTGATACTCTAAAAGTTACAGCACGAAAGTTAACGCACAAGATATTTCTTGTGCATTTTTGACGACGACCCGTCGCAATCTGATATAATAACGATTTGCAACCGATAACCACTTCGTATTGCAGTATGTATTTTGTTAAAATTTCGTTAAATAAATCAGAGAAATTCGGAGAAAAAATATTAGAAGCGTGTTCGATCGTTCGTCCTCTTTTTCGTTTCAAATATAAATTAACAAAGACGATTAGTACGAATTCTCGAAGGATCCTCTAATGAGAAAAATTCATCATTCGAGTTGCGTGTTGCGGAAATTAGAAAAAAAAAAGAAAAAGAAAGAAAAAAGAAGTAGAAAAGAAAAGAAAAACAGAAAAAATTCTGAACGTAAATCCGAGTTTGTCGAGTGTTTCTGACTCGCCATCAATTTCCCTCCCCCCCCCCTCTCTCTCTCTCTCTAAATATAATCATCCTCTTCGATATTTTCCAAAGCTTCTAGGAGCTTTTCACACAGCTGGCCTAGACCAGTAGCTTGACCAACTTCCTCCACTCCTAAGAAAATTCTCCTCTTCGTCGCGTTTCTTGCATCGGCAAAACGATGTCTACCCCCGTCTCCTACTTCTACATAGGCGTATGCGAGACCGCACACAGATCTACGCACGTGCGTACACGCTGAATATAGATACCAGTATTGAGGGCAGCCACCCTAATAATAGATGTCGAGAAAATTTTTAGCCCTTGATGCCGACCGCTCGCGCTTTATAAAATCGAAGATCGGTGCTACGCATAACGAGACTCTGATTCCGATTTTTTCCTTTCAATTTTATCTAACCAGGAACGACGGGAAACAGTAAGCGCGATGGAATTAACGATTGTAACTTCGATAACTAACAAGAAGAAAATCTTATCATCGATTACCTCTCGAAATTTAATTAATTAATTCGTGAGAAAATCAGAATTCTAAAGGAGTAGGTAACAAAATTTACAAAATAACGAAACGAAAGAAAAATTGATTGCGAACTTTTTATAAGCTTAAGTATTATTGTTCGCAAAATTTTATGTACGTTTCGTTGTATCATCGTATAGCGAGAATTTTGATACCATTTTGTTTTTGTTTCGTTTTATTATTATTATTATTATTATTATTATTATTATTATTATTATTATTATTATTATTATTATTATATATCGAGACGTGAATAACAAACTGTCCGTTCGAAAATTATTGTGATAGATCTTCGATAAGGAAAGAGAGAAATCCTTATCTTACATTATTTCTCGATATTTTGCTTATTTTTATGAAAATCGTGAAAATTGAAACAAATTATTTCTTCCGCCAAGTCAATTTATTTAAAATAGATTAAATATGTTGTTTGTCTTTCTTCTTCTTATTATTATTATTATTTTTTTTTATTTTAACAAGATTACGTACTACTTATATCTTCGTGTAACGAGATTTGAATTTCGATTTTTTAATTATTTGATCGACACGTGAATGACGAAAGTGTCCGCTGAAAAAAGAATTGATGGATCTTCGATGAGAAAAAAAAAAAAAAAACAGAGAGAAAAGAAACCTTATCCATAATTATTTCCCTATAAAATTTAAATAATTCTTGTGAAAACATGTAAAATTGAAACGAAGTGTTTTTGTTCCCGAAAAGAAGAAAAAATAAAAAAACGTTGAAATATTATCAACAAAACTTTCTCCACGTTTCACATTACATCCATTTAAGTTATTAGTTCGCTGATATCAACGTTCGTATACCTTCTAAATCCATAGCGCTCGCTGTAATTATGTGCGTTATTATTATTTTGGACGATAGCTCGTCTCAACGCAGTAGAAACGGCGCCAGAAACTTTGTTTTTATCTTGCGAACGTGAGAGATATCCAGAAGCGATAAGGTGCCCTCAAAAAACTTGCGTGATCTTGGAATGATCTATCATCATCATCATCATCATCATCATCATCATCATCATCATCATCATCATCGTCATCGTCATCGTCAGTAGCCATATTTCTTTCTCTTCTTTTTTCTCTATCTTCTTCTCTCGACAGAAAAGGTTATTATGACTTTTATTACGTACATTTAAATCGCACGAATTATCGATACGTCCGTCATAAATTCGTGAAGAAATTTCGAAATTACATCCGTCTCTTCGACTCAAATGATTCACGATCAAAATTTATATTTATCGTCTTGTGAAAAAGAGAGGAGAGAAGGAGAGGAGAAAATAAAAGAAAAAAAAAAAAGAAAAAAAAAGAAAAAAAGAAAAATAAGGAAAGAAAGAAAAGAGAGAGAGAGAGAGGGAAAAAAGAAAAATGACGAACGCGAGGGAAGAACGTGTGTTCTCGGAAAATTGCATAAAAAAAAAAATAAATAAATAAAAAATAAAAAAAAAAATAAATAAAAAAGTACATATACCTTTAGACGTCGATACCTTTTAAAACGATATCAATGATGTGTCGCATGCATCCCTATAGTCATCGGCTCATCGCCGTACACACCATTTATTCTGTTTCCTCGGATGTACTCTTCAAGATAAGATAAAGACGGCCGTGTGAAAATAAGATAAGTCTACACCGACATCGCTTACATAGACGATTATACGATTACGTAGTTTCGACGAATCGACGTCGTTCCGACGAAACACAACGCGTCAGGAACGACGATTATTTCTTCTTCTTCTTCTTCTTCTTCTTCTTCTTCTTCTCTCTTTTTTTTCTTTTATCGTCGCTCGAGGCAAAGAATGATACGTGGCTTCGAATAGTTAATTTAAAAAATTAATTAAAAATAATGAGCGTGAAATTAAACTTTACGATATTTATAATATTATATAAGAAGAAGAAAAAATTATACATATGTATACACACACACACACACATATATATATATATATATATATATATATATATATATATATATATATATTATATAAGCAGGAATTTTTCATAAAAGATAAATTTTGTGGAGAGGAATAATTTACGTTTGATTAGATAATAAAGAAATATACGATATAAACGATTTGATCGAAAGAGAACGTTGTTAAAGAAAAAGAAAGTTTTCTTATATGCACGATGAAATTTTATGCTCGAAACGTAACGAGTAATACGATGACGCATAAATCGTGCGTACAACCGATCGTAAGGCGATCGCGGGGCTATTTAATTAGGATACGAGCCTCGCGCGCTTGGGCCAAGAGGCCTCGTTGTCTATTCATAGTCGTACTAGAACTAGATTCGAGGGTGTCGCGACTTTGATCCGAAGCCCCGTTCCGAGTCGAGTATATAAGCGCACTTTATTTCATCGCATACGTTTATACTCGGTTCCACTTCAAAATTTTCTCAGTTATTTGTCAAACAATGTTACTTTATTAAAATCAATAATCACATCTACCTATCATATATATATATATATATATATATATATATATATATATATATATATATGATATATATCTGATATATATAAATATATTCGTGTTTTTATTTAAATTCATATCATCTGTGTATGTGTGTGTGTGTGTGTGTGGATTTTCATATACCTATATAACGACGCATACGTTTGTTTTATTTTCTCTCTCTGTCTCTCTCTCTTTCTATTTTTTTCTTTTTCTTTTTTCCCCTTCACTTTTTATTATTTCTGACTTGGTGTAATATCGATATAATTATTTAAGTACACCAATTAGAAAGAAATTTTCTGATATGAACGAAGATTACAAAGTTGAATTTAATTTTGAAAATGTATTTGATTGATCGTACGATTTTTTTATCGAAATGTAATGAAATTTGAGAAAAATATAAAAAAACGTTTCGCTTTCTTGTACCGTAACGTGCCATCAAGAGAGGCGCAGACAATGCGTTTCAGTTCCGGTTACCGGTGAATGCGAATTTCGTATAGCCACGAAGGTCCACGATCATGGACGGGGACGGATGGACGAACAGATGGATATTGTATATGTATAAAGTGGGTCGTGGTCGAAAGAAGATCCAACGATATACGTGCTGGCTCGTTCTGCGAAGAGACGAATCTCTCTCTCTCTCTCTCTCTCTCTCTCTCTCTCTCTCTCTCTCTATTTCTATCTCTATCTCTCTCTTTTTCTATCTCTATCTCTCTTCCTCTCTCTTTCTATCCTAAACTTCTCGAATACTCGCAAGCGAGTCACCCTCGAAATAAGCTCGCACGCGATCGATCCAAATGCACACAAGAAATAATAATCTTTTTGTATTGTTAATTGAATATATTACGATTTAATATAATTTAATATAACAAGTAATATGAATGTTATTTGATACATCACAATTTCCTATCCATTTTGTTTTTGACGATGGAAATTGATCTAGGAAAAAAAAATATATATATATAATTCTTATAAAAATATAATTGATCTAGGATAAAGACAAAAATGGTATTTAATTCCTTTATATTCAATTATTATTACGTAATATTATTTAATTCTTTTTATATTTATAATTTTAATCCTACCATCTTTCATTTCGTTTAAATATTTTAAACCTTTAATGATAAATCGGCTGACTATATTGCCAAACTCATTGTATAGTTTACTTGAACATTTTTAAGTATAAAAAAATGGACATTGAAAAAAGTCGCATGAAATAACCGATAGAATATATTAAAGTCATCAAAAAAGAAAAAGAAATTCTTATCATTTATACCTATTAAATTGTCAATTATATCTATAAAATTTTCTTTCTTTGTTTCCAAACGATTTACAAAAGAAAAAACAAAAAAAAAAACAAAAAAAAAACAAAAGAAGAAAGAAAATTTTATTAAAAAAAAAAAAAAAAAAAAAGAACTAATTGTACAAGAACTTTGTAATATAGTTAATAAAAACAGAATGAATTTCATCGAGTAATTAATACGGATTCAATGAAAACCATTACGAAAAAGACAAGAAAGATCTTCGCAGAGCCATCGTAGAAGAAGAAGAAGAAGAAGATGAAGAAGAAGAAGAAGATGAAGAAGAGTAAGAACGTCGTGTCGCTTGGCAGCTAAATTTACGCGCGATCGCCTAGAAGCATTTCGGCCGATCGAGGGATGCCATTCAAGTATTTTCAATTAAGTCAAGCCTCGTCGTAGGAGAACGAGAAGCGGACTCGTTGACGATGACGCGTTGAAAGACGTTACGGAAATAAATCGTGGCTTCCGCCGCTCGTAGCGATAGCCCATAGCGTAAAGAAAATTAAAAGAATCCCTTGACCTAAAGTGTGAAAAAGGAGAATGAACGTAATCTAAATCGAAATGACAAAACTTGGATTTATGTAAGAAATCAACTAAAAGATATCATCGTATAAACACAAAACACGTTATAAATATCCTCAACGCGTCATATTAGATTTGAATAACGAATTGATATCGTTCGCGCTACGATATCCATCTCATATTAATTACGTTAAATTAAAAGAAACATAATAAACATGTGCGAACGTTACACTCTAATTAAGTATCGACTGAACGAAAAAGTAATAGAAAACAAACAAACAAACAAACAAACAAATAAATTTTCTGATTCAAACGTCGTCAAGTCGCTAAAGATAATATACTATTATTTATCAAACAATCTTAAAATATGATTCCTTGGTACATATCCTTTGCCAATTTTGTCGATTTATCGTCCGAGATAGATACTTCCCTCGCATTATACTCCTACGCAATCGAATTTATGAAATACCGAAGGTCGTAAAAAGGGGGGAAAAAAAAAAAAAATTAAGAACAAGACGAAACGGAAAAAGGAAGAAAAGCAAAAAAAAAAAAAAAAAAAAGAAAAAGAAAAAAACAACGCCGAAACGAAAACAAAACAAAACAAAAAAGAGGGAAACAAAATGAAAGAGGAGACGTTAGATGGAGGTGTCTTGGCGAGGCGTCACGCGTACAGTTTCCATAATTTCTAATTAGTAAGCGCTAGCCGGTAGCCAGGCTGCGCCTATATCGCCTTCACCTCGTCACCGTACTGTTGCCTGCCAAGTCGAAGGCAGAAAACTATTCGCTTCGATAGTCGGCGTGTATACGCGTAAGAAAGCATCCTGCCGCACGATGTTAACATTATATATATATATATATATATATATATATATATATATATATATATGTAGAGAGAGAGAGAGAGAGAGACGAGAGACGCACACACACACGGACGTATGAACGTATGTATGTAACTACGTGTAATAGTATGCGTAAGTACCCACGGGTGAACGCGACTGTAGACCATGTTCGAACGGTGTGCCACTTTCACTGCCTCGTATTTGGGTCATCGCATCCACTTTGGTGGTTCCATGACTCCCCCGTTTCGTTTTTTTCTCCACGATTTTCCAAGAGGGTAGAAAGGGATCATCCTTGGGAGGGAGAGGAAGGAAAAAAAAAAAAAAAAAAAAAGACGAAGGAGAGAGAAAGAGAGAGGGGAAAAAAAACCCCACCCGTCAAAGTATAATCTTTGTTTGGTGTCGTCTCGAGCGTAAGTGCGAGAACACGGATGGACGAGTTCGTACTCTTTGAAAATGAAGCAAAAAGTAAACCGGACTTGCATTCGTGCATAGAAGAAGAAGAAGGAGGAGAAGGAGGAGGAGGAGGAGGAGGAGGAGGATACCTTATCGAATATGTATACTCTTATCTTTTGTTTATCGTTACAAAATGTTCGCACGATTACAATCGTATATAAAATCGAGACGAGATTCTTCGAACGTATTACTTTCGTCGAATCGTTCTCACGGCCGTTATCGTGTACATATATTTTACGTTAAGTGCAATGTATAATCGGCTTATAAATCTCACTATTTTCTTCAATAATAAATCTTCATATATTATTTATCTTTAATCGACTTTTATCTTTCGACTTCATTATATACCGTCTAATTTTCTACGACAATGCCAAGCATTTTCATTCACGAAGCATCGTCTTAAAATTGATACAATAAATTTCTTTTCATTTTTTTTTCTTTCTCTCTCTCTCTCTCTCTCTCTCTCTCTCACTGTCGCTCTCTCTCTCTCTCTCTCTCTCTCTCTCTCTCTGTCTCTCTACTCGTCTAATTTATACCTCGAAAAAAGCAAACTCTAATGACGATTACGTGAGAAGATCGTACGATCGAAACTAATAGCACGGCTATTACTATCGTCGAACTGAAAGTTAGCCAAACTTTGAATACTCCTCGAAACGTAATCGAAGCACGGCCAAGCTAAATCATTGGTAGGAACAACAGTAACAGTGTTCTCGCGGCACAAGATCAAGATCACCTTTTGCTTATTCGTTCGCGTTAAGTTTTGACCACTCGTCTATGATGCATTTATAGAAATAAAAAATAGGAAGTATTCTTCTTTATAACTGTTCTTAAGAAGAAAGAACGAGAGAGAGAGAGAGAGAAAGAGAGACGAAGTGAAAGACAACGCTAGTCGTCTCTCTCTCTCTCTCTCTCTCTCTCTCTCTCTCTCTCTCTCCTTCTCTTTCCTTCTTTTTCTTTCTCTACGTCGGTGGTGCAGTTTTGATCACTCGTCTAAGGATGCATATATAGAAAAAAAAAATAAGAAATATTCTTTATAATTGTTCTTAAGAAGAAAGAACGAGTGAGAGTGAGAGAGAGACAGAGACAGAGACAGAGACAAAGAGAGAGAGAGAGAGAGAGAGAGAGAGAGAGAGAGAGAGAGAGAGAGAGATAAAGAAAGAGAAGGAGACAGAGAGAAAGAGAGAGACGAAGAGAAAGACAACACTAGTCGTTTCTCTCTCTCTCTCTCTCTCTCTCTCTCTCTATCTATCTATCTATCTATCTATCTGTCTGTCTCCCTCTCTTTTCTTCTTTTTCTTTTTCTACGTCGGTGGTGCAGGCACGGATTGTGCTTCTCTCCCATTTACCCAGTTCCCCTCGCGCTCGCGCGCGCGCGCGCGCACGAACGTACGGGTTATGTAACCAAGTGAAAGTGGCACAAGTACCGAGCTCACGACGCGCGAACGGCGAATACGTCGGAACGAACAACCACCGCGTCCGCGACGTCCCTGCGACGCCCCTGCCAGACGACGATGCGACGACTACGACCTGCGAGCAGTGAAACGAGAAGAGAGAGAGAGAGAGAGAGAGAGAGAGAGAGAGAGAGAGAGAGAGAAGAAAAGAAAAAGTAATCCTCGACGAATCGTTTGGGACTGATTTGTTGGATTAAAAGGATAAAAGATACATCTTTATTTGTCTCATCCCACGAGTCTCGAATAAGAATGTGTAAAAAAAAAAAAAAAAAAAAAAAAACAAGAAAAACAAAAAAGATCTCGCGTGAAATTATTTTCCCCCCTTTAAATGTATCCCAACGTTTAATTTCAAATATTTAACATCGAATAATATGGACGATTGCTGTCGTATAAACATCCGTTTCTCTTAAAAATCTAAAGAAAAAAAAAGAATTAAAGGGAAAGAAAAAGAACGGAGAGGGATTGAAGTGATTAAAAAAAAAAAAAAAAAAGAAGAAAAAAGAAAAAGAAAAAGAGAAGGAGGAATTGAACGATCAATCGTATGATTTATAAATGAGTGTATACGATACGAAAGTCGATATGCTCTGATTGAAATAACACGAAGGAATTAAAAGGAGATTGGAAGGAACGAAAGCATCAAACGTTCCAGTTTCGTTCTATCGCAAAGTTAAATGGACAACTTTGTAGGGGGGAAAACATTACGAACGGAAAGTAAAGTGCAACGCGAGGTTTTCTGCATTTTCGCATTCCACGAGATAGAAAAAACATTTCGTGGCCATGCTCGTAGTCGAACTTCCAGTGTAAACAGACGATTGTGTAATACGTATCCCAGCTAGTCTGACTCGATCCGTTATCGAGGTTGGATATGTCGTTGATCGCTTAGCTACCAAGTTTCTGGCCTCTCGAAAGAGCGAAAGGAATTTGCTAGTTTTGTCGCGAGAACGTAAGGTAAAAGAAGAAAACAAAAAAAAAAAAAAGAAAAAGAAGGGAAAAAGGAAAACAGAAGGAAAAAAAGGGATGGAGGATCAAGGGGAGGGGGAGGAAAAAAACGATTTTTTTTTTTTTTTAAGAGCGATTGGATACGTACGTTCGTTGGTTACGTTAAAATTCGACGTGAAATACGTGACATGAGTTTCGTACGATTTATTACGTTATAAAACGAGCCGAACGATTATTGACGAATATAATAAGAATGATTAGAATAAATGTTTTTTTTTTTTTTTTTTTTTTTTTTATATATATATAAAATTTCCGATACAAAAAAAAAAAGAAAAAAGGAAAAGGTATAAATCATAATAACGAAAGTGTTTAATCATTCTCACGTATACGAAGATAATTACTCGAGTACGACCCGATGGATGAGAACGAAAGCGTCCTTTGCTTTCGCTCGTAGATATTCAACATAATAGCAAATATATATATATATATATATATATATATATATATATATATATATATATATATATATGTGCGTGCGCGTAAATCTACGTAGATATACACAAGTATGAGATTTCCGAAGTAGTACCGACAAAATTTACTGTAATCGCAAGGGTAACGGTAGAACCGGTTACGATAGCGGTGCTGTAATAATGACAGGCCAAGCGTATGCACATGCGGTAGTAAAGGTCGTTCGCGCTCGATAAGGACGTCTTGAGAACGGAGATCCGATATACCGTCGACGTAATTCGCTTCACGTACGATCTTGATAATTTCTCGATAACACACGATCTTCGATCGAGGAAGGACGTTTTCTTTTCTAATCACGTTTACGATCGATCGATAGGTTCTTTTTTTCTTTTTTTTTTTTTTTTTTTTTTCTAAACATTGACAAATGAAACATTACGCTGATTGTAACTTGAAGGTAACTTCGTCTTTAAAATAAAAGAAAATAAAAAGAAGAAATGAAAATAAAAATAAAAAAAAAAAAAGAAAGAAAATGTAATTTATAAAAGAAATAAATCGAGAAGCGATCGATGAAAAGATTGAAAAATGAAATATCCCGTGAGGATCTTAAAGCGCTATAATAACATATAATTCCTAGTTAAATGATCATTTTCATGAAAATTTAAAGGATATTTGCAATTTAGAATATTTCGAGACGGCAATCTGATCAAAGCAAAGATATATCCATTGGACATTTAGCTGTCATTATCGTACAAGTTCTTTTTTTTTTTTTTTTTTTAATTTTTTACGGGGACTTAATATCCGTACCGGTATTAATTCCTGTAAGATATTCTGTCGGGTCCGAGGTTGTTCCATACGGTCAATAATTATGTCCACGAGATCCGGATTTGAATCTGAGCTAATATTTAAAAAAAAAAAAAAAAAAAAAGAGCCAATTCGATGTAGAAATGATAGAGTACAATACAGATATACTGTCTTTGGTAGGTCTTGTCTTACTGAATTTTGTTTTTATTTTCCTGCGTTTTTTCGTACTTTTTTTTTTTGTTTTTTTTTTTTTCGTTGTTAGTTGAATGATTTGTCATTTGCATTAAAATTTTAACACAAACAGCAAATGGCAATTTCGTTTTTCGCGTGACGAGTTTACTAGCCGATACAAAAAAAAAAATATTTTCATTCCTTCATGGCGAATATTGTTGACAGATTAAATTTTGTCAATAATATCAACGAATCGGGCCGATAAAATTATCGACTTTAAAAAAAAAAAAAAAAAAGACGTACCAACTACCATTTTGTTATAATTTAATTAAATTTTAGAGCAACTCTGCATATATTCTATGATCGACGAGTATATCAGTCGATCTCGTCATTTTTGCTACAAAACGTAGATTCTTAAAACAGACCGATACATTTAAAAAGTCAAATTGTTCATCTACACGATTAAAAACTTCATCTTATTTTTAAACGACAAAGGAATATTAAGCATTTCGAAAAATAAAATATATAGAGATCTTACAGATGATCTTTCTTTTTTTCTTTTTCTTTCAATTCAATTACGAAAATCATATTACGATCTATAAAAAATTGCGAATTTACGTTTCCGTAAATATGTTAAAAATCTAGAGTAACACGTAAATCCTAAAAATATGATCGTCTCGGGGAAAACAATAAAAGATGAAAGTCGCATTCCCATGGAAAATCATTGTGATGATTAATTAAATCGACGAGTTCACATAAGCGATCTATAAAAAAATATTAAATACGTAAAAAATAAACGATGTGTTTGATCTTTAAAAAAGAAGTGGGGAAAAAAGAAAACAAAGGAACAATCTTCTCGCGAAAGCAATCGTAAAGAAGATCATGGCGTCGTGATTTAAAATGTAAAAAAAAAAAAAAAAAAAAAAAAAAAGAAAGAAAAAAAAAGAAAAGAGAAAGAGAAAGAGAAAGAAAAGTAAAGAGGAGCTACGAGACAAAAAAAGAACAAAAACCAAGAAGAGAAAGAAAAAGAAAAGAAGAAAACAGAAAAGGAAAAGAAAACTCGATTGAAAATTAGTAGGGAAGGAGGAACAAAGAAATAGTACGAACGTTTAAGAAACGTCTTCGTCGTGAAAATAGGGCTATAGCCAAGGCAATCGAGAGATTGGCAGAGGTATCTGTGTCTATCCATTCGAATCTTTGATTCTCTTTCGAACTAAATGGGGAGGGGCCCCGGCATTGCAAACGACCCGTATGCACCCTGTTTACAGAAGGATTACAACGTTCTCTAATGGCAACAACGTCCGTCGTGCCGAGAGAGACACTTCGGCCTACGAACTCGGTTTCAACCGGTTATATAACGACTTAATTACTCTGCCCCATTTTCACGAGGTATTGTCTCGATGGGGCGGGCACTTACTTTCGAACCTCGCGCGTCGAACCGAGCCGTGCACAGCGGCTTAGGAGTTTAGAAGTGGTTACGGTTATATACGCCGGAGACTAACCGCAGTCGAGGTACCACTTGCGCAACTAACCTCCTTCACTTTTCTTCTTCTTCTTTTTCTACTTCTTCTACTTTTTAATCTTCTTCGTTTTCTTCTTCTTCTTCTTCTTCTTCTTCTTCTTGTTCGTCTACGTTTTCTTTTTCTTCTTCCTCGTCTTCTTCTTTACCCTCTACTTCTTCCTTCTTCCTTCTTCCTTCTCACCATTCGAGATATTTCTTTCGATAGTTCTTAAAGATAACAGTTACAATAATGAAACTTATGAGTACTTATAACGATGTTCGATAGCATAGCCAGTGTAAATAAAGAAACTGGAAATATGTTTGTTCGAAGGAAAGCCTCTTAGTATTTTAGATTCGACTCATCGTGATTCGGAATTTCTTTACTATGAATGTATTATTAGAATGAAATCTATTATTTCGAAATCTTATCGAATCTTTTATAAATAGACTTTATATATTTGCATATATATATATATATATATATATATATATATATATATATATATATATTATGTGTGTCAAGATATCTAAAGGATACATAGAAAGAAAGTCATCCGATAGTTTTTATAGTTTTCTATTGACGATTGCCAGACTAAAACGATTAATAACAATAATGCAATATCTGCAACAATATGCAACGGTATAGTCAGTGTCAATAAAGAAGTGCTAATGTTTGTTCGAATGAAAGCTTAAATATCTTTTATTCGGCTCATCGGATTCGTATAGGATTTCTTTACTTTCAAACTGTTACAAACAAATCTGTTCTTTCGAAATTTCATGGAAATCTTAAGTTTCTTAGATAATACTAGGTTGCCTTCACAAGGTTCATCATAGTTCATCGTTCACTCGTATTCTTTACTCTTCATTTGTTCCTTCTCGAAAGTAATAGAAACAAATCTTTCTCAAGCAGTATTACGAAATTTAATCGGATCGTTTCCAAGTAGACTCCATATTCTATTCGGATGAATTTTCATTCACGTTTGCCAAGAAATCTAAAGGATCGAAGGAAAAAAAAAGAATCTTTTGATATGTTTTTCCTACAGCAATCGAGAAATCGAAACGATCACGACAATCAAACATAAATAAAGACGTTTTTTTAAACTGCATCGTAATAAAAGATTAAATTTCGAAGATCTTACGATCGACATAAGTACCATCGTTATAGTTTATAATACATTCAAACTCTTTTACTTTTCATTTGTACCTTCTCGATAATATTAGAAATGAATTTTCCTCAAGTGGTTAGTCGAAATCTAATCGAATCGTTTCCAAGTATACTTCTTATTCCATTCGCATGAATATAAATTACGTGTCCCAAGACAAATGAAGTTTCCAAGGGGGAAAAAAAAATCGTGCGGTTTGTTTTTCCCATGACAATTGACGGATAAAAGAATTAGAAAAATGTAACGATTCCTACAACGATATCCTAGAATCAAATATTGAATGAAGATGTTCTTTGAATTGTATCGAAAAAAAAAAAGCGCTTAGATTTTACCAAGATATCTAATTTTATTCGAGGGGGAAAAAATGTTTCCATGACGATCGGTAGATCAAATATTTTACGATTTGACGAACGCGACAGGATAAGATCGTGGTCGGCCATTTATAATTAAGAAAATTCGTCATATCCTCCCGAAGATAGATATATCTCAGTCTCCGCGTTGTCTCCAAGAAATCTGTGGCTAGTCTTACGAACCGTGAGTGCATTAAGCGCACTAATCGAGACTGAATCACGTTTACATCACGAACTGAGAATTTTTTTTCTTTTTTTTTTTACCGGAAACCTTCACACCGCGATATCACATTTATCACTCGTGCTATAAATCATCGCGCTGTCGCTTTATATGATTAATTAACTACTGCGAATCATGGACTAAAATCGAATTATAATAGTCAATTTTCATTGTACCTACTTTTAAATGACCTCTCATTTAATCCTCCTCATTTTATTCTATACAAATTTTTGTTAAAGATACGTAAGTATTTTTTGTAGAAAAAAAAGAAAAAAGAACAATTACGAACTTGGCAAATGTTTACAAGAAAACAATGAAAGGAATTGTTATTGCAACTTAATTTTTTTTTTTTTTTTTATGAAATTTAATGAAAAACTGAAATCTCTGCACAATTATATTGCACATTAAAAGATACATTAAATTTACTAATAAATAGTTATGATCCCGTAACCACGTGCACTTAACGATCGAGCGAAGTTGTCTCGAAAACAAAAAAAAAAAAAAGAAAAAGAAAGAAACAGAAAAGATAGCAAATATATGAAAACGAATAAATGTTTTATGTATAAAAACCGGCAAAAAAAAAAAAAAACATCACGAAAGTAATAAATATTGTACAAACAATATCGTGTTCGATCAATCCTACGAAATGATATTAATAAGCCGATTCGAATCGATCGAAGAAAAAAAGAAAAAAAAATTTCCCTAATTCATACAAACAGCACGATAATCGTTCGTGTAAATTTATTGGATGAAATAAATCAAATATAGGCATTCGCTGTGATAAGTGAGATTTTAAAACAAGGAAGATACCACGTGTGTTGAAAGGGAACACAGCAAAACGAGCAAAAGGCGTACAATGAGATCGGAAAGTATCGGCTTCTCCTCGCTCAAGGACGTACGATCGGATCCTTATTTTTAATTTCAACCGAGCGGCATTTCAAGGCATCGAAAGGGGGGAAAGGGGATAGGGGAAGGGAAAGGTGTAGGGTGAGGTTGGGTTAGGACGAGGGGTGGAGGAGGAGAAGGAGAAGGAGGAGGAGGAGGAGGAGGAGGATGGGGGGGGGGGAGATTTTACGATCGCTCGCGAAAGCACCTGGAGATTTATACTCGTTTCTTTGATTACCAGCCACTCGCCGAGGGATAATATTTAATCGAGTTGTGCACTTCGGTATAATTAAGACGAATATATCGAACAGGATTGGTGATAGGTACCGGTTAGATCTCTAGAACGTACACGGTTCGCCAATAAACGTAATTGCAGAATTATTCGAGCTACAATCTACCTTCCTACCCTAGCCCTATATCTCAACCCCTACCTTCTAATAAGAATTCCATTAGAATCAGTCGATCGATCGATCGAACGGTCGATCGGTCGAACGGGTCGGTCGATCGTTCTCGATCAAGTGAGCCTAAGCGAAAACGAAGCTGAAGCTTTACCGTTACGATGACGCACCACGATCGTCGAAAAGGATCGCTTTATGACTACTCCGCAGCTTCGTATCCAGTTTCTTAACCACTTTCTCACATGCGTTAACTCCAGATAAATGTGTTTGCTTCTGGGTTGCATTCGATCGTCTATATGTATGTATGTACCCACGTATGTATGTATGTATGTATGTATGTATGTACACACACACACACTCACACATATATATATATATGTATGTATATGTGTGTATATATGTGTATATATGTGTATATATGTGTATATATGTGTATAGATATATATGTGTGTATATATGTATATATGTATCAGGTCCTATCAAGAAATGACCACGTTGTAAATTATTTGAACATAGAAAAGAGGTCGACACTGTACCACACTCATTTTCTTCTTTCTCTCTTTCCTTCTTTTTTTTTTTTTTTTTTTCTTTAGATACGCGATATGTGCGTGTGTGCGTGTGTGTGCGTAAAATATATATATTTTTTCTTTCTTTCGTTTATAACGCATTCCAGTTTCACGCTTTAGTTAATTGCAATCAATATAAACGTGTATTTAAATCTAAACTGATCTATATGCGTCATATATGTATGTAAGTACGTAAGCTTGGAAAAAGGAAAAGAAAGAGGGGAAAAGGAAATATCGAAGTAAATGTTAATCAGGATTGGAAGTAATAAATCTGATTTTTTTAACAGACTTGAAAATTGTTTTAAAAGTAAAAATACAATTAGGTTATTCAATCGAGACGCGTTCTTTCTAATTCTCATCGTTGATCATGAAAAAGAAATAGAAAGCTAAGATGAGTCTTTACTTTCTGTGTGAAATGAATGATCGAGATCAAATTAACTTCTTTCATTTGATTCGATTATCTTTATATACCGTTCTAAGTTCATTCCTTGGCGTAATTCATTCCAAACGCATTTTTATTCAAAACGCTTTCCCTTTCTCAGAGTCTCTTTATTTTTATTACTACGAGAGCGAGTCGATATATAATTTTTTTATTTATTTCTTTTTTCCCTTACCACGAACTAAAAATTCGATAACGATAATTAACGATAATAATTAAATAAAGAAATATTAATACTAATCAATTTGCGAATTAATCTCTCTCTTCATTCTCTATGATCCAATTTTCTGTCTTATACAGAAGAAAGTTATATAATACGAAACATATACGTAATATAACTATACTATACTAAGTATAATTTTTACTTATAATAAATATTAATTAAGTAAATTTAAAAAAGAACAAGATATATATATATATACATATATATAGTGGGAATATAAGTACGAATATAAGTAACTATAAAATTACATAACGTTGTGGAGATATGAATACGTGTCAATAATTTTGACACGATAAGAACAATGAAAGTAGCCGTGTAAATGAAAAAAAGTGTAAATTCGACGATCAATAAAATAACTATTAAACTGTTATTACAAATGAAACGATAAAATTATTAATAAATTGACAATATCGTCGTCAAGTTAAAACCTCGAGCGATTAGCGATGATTTTGAAAACGCACGATATTACGACAAAAAAAGAAAGAAATGAAAAAAAAAAACGAAAATAGATAATCGAATAGACTTAAAATAGAAAAAAAAAAAAAAGAAAAAAAAACATATACGTGAGAATAATCTTATCGTATAGGAAGGAATGCGAAGGTGATGGTAAGGTGGTGTGTGGCAAGCAAGATCGTAAACGAAAATCGATCGTCGTCCGTTGTTGTCGGTAGCGATCAGATCGATCGAATCGCGAGTAAATATATATCCAAGCATACCTACAGTGTCCAATAGTATTGGACTACGATGACTAAGCAAACAAGACTCGATGGATAACTTCTACGGAGATTCGAAACTAGTCGTGTAGCGAACGGCAAGAGAAGCGAGCGATCCAGCTAAAGTAGACTGTTATTTAACGATTTTAGAGAAACGTTCGCGGCATTATACAATCGGCCTAGATCCCGAGTCACGGAGCGTCACGGATCGTGAACTGCTGCCAAGCCAGTCACAGTGATTGCCTTCACCGCTCCTGAGAGAGCAGATACCTACTACTATTCGCTTCTCGTTTCGCTTCTTGCCCAGGACGATCTACGAGAACGTTGACACGCACGCCCAATCTTTACCTTCTTCTATATTTCCTTGATTTTTTCTTTTTTTTTTTTTTTTCTTTTTCCTTCCTTTTTTACAATAATTTTACTCGAGAAAACTTGTTGCCAATCAACGAGTTTATATATATATTTATTGATTGATTTATTTATTTATTTATATTTATATATTTATTTATTTATTTATATTTATATATTTATTTATTTATTTGATCTACCTGTAAGAATCTATTTTCTATTTCTTACGTTCTTTGTACTCTTTTTCTTTTTCTTTTTTTTTTTTTTTTTTTATTTAATTTAACGTCTACTTGTCCAAATATTTCGATAAAAATCGTTACAACCGACATGTCGTCAATTAAAAAATATTCCTACATTAATCTGTTAACAAGGAATACTTTCAATCTACGAACGTACATCGATCTTATTTTTTAATTAGGAATAAAATGATATGAATTAAGGACCGACACATTTTGTGATTGCGATTGATGAATTATAAAGAACAAAAAAATATATCCGAAAGAAACGATGTTGTCTTAATTATAATAACGAAGGAATGTTTCGATCGTCGTCATATCATAACGGAGGAGTTAAATTTTTCAAATTAGTCTTCCCTCGATCGACGGATAAACAATTCGATTTTTAATTTACGAAAACAAGCAAATATTTCAAATGGTCATAGTGTTCCTTTT
>OU426853.1:7190160-7210160 GCA_911387685.1 Dolichovespula media
ATACTGATAAAATCGATGTCAGAATCCAAATTGATTTCTCTCTATAATTCACCAATTTCTTATAAATTTTTAATACGGTGTATACGTTAGAGATTTTCATTTGTAATTTTAATCCCCTCCCTCCCTCCCTCCCCCAAGTAACACACTCATATATCTTATTTGATTTCTTTCTTTTCATCATCATCATCATCTTCTTCTTCTTCTTCTTCTTCTTCTTTCTCGTCTCTTTTTCGTTTGGTCGCAAAATTAATAGTTGATTTCTTTTCCAAGTATAAGTTATGCTAATTGCGAATATAATTATGTATAATTACATTAGCAATCTATAAGTTATAGAACATAAGTTTAACGTTACATAATATTACTTTTAAATATAAAACAAGATTGATTTATGAAAGGGTTAAATACACCTTTTTTCTCCCTTTCTCTCATTCCTTTTCTCTTCCCTTTCTTATGAATTATTTTATTTTATTTCATTTGAAACCTAATCAAGCCAATCAAGCTAACCCTATCTCTAATAATTCTCGACGCAATTGGAATAAAACCAATAAAACGTTTGAAGGAAAATATATACAAGGTAGATTAAACCTACGGTGTATACGAAACATTTAAGAAAAGATTTATTTAACATTCGTCATTGATCATTCTTACTACCCTTTGTCATGTACGCTACAAACGAACGAACGAACGAACGAACGAATAAATAAAGAAAAAAAAATCTCTTTTCTACTCCGTATTTGCTGACGTATTTTATCGTAAGATCACAAAAAAAAATAATAACAATAAAAAAATAAAAAAAAAAAAAAGAAGAATTCGCGCTATCAAAACGAAAGAAAACTCGTTCTGATCGACGCCCACTCGGTAAAATCTTATGACGAGATTACGATGAAGGAAGAAGCTGAGGGGTGAGAAGGGAGAAGAAGGAAAGGCGAGGACAGCTATGAACGACGCATTAGAAGAGGCTAGAATCCCTTAGAAAGCGGTACTACTCGAGGTAGAGACCGTACTAAACGTTAGAAACATATGTACGTACGTACATACATACATACATACACATCATACATACATACATACATACATACATACATACATATATGCATACATATATGCATACATACATACATAGATACGTACATACATATATATTTACATACATACGTACGTATATACACAAATACCTGTATACATATATACACAGATAGAAGTATATATATGCTTTCGTCGTCGCTAATGTGTACGCGCGATCGTCGACGCTTAGACGAGCCCGAGCACAACCTCCCGATGGTCGCGGAGCGTGGAGTCGAGCGCTTGAAAAAGTGAAACTCGGCTCGCTGCGCGTGTAACCTAGAAACAACGAAGCGGTGCTCAACTCTGCGGGCACCCGTACGACCTCTTGACGACAATTCGAGAGAATCCCATACACTTATTTATCAGAGAAATCGTGGAAAATACGATCGTTATATGCTTCTTCGTTCATGATGCAGGCGAAAAATGGAAATGACAGAGAACCGACATATATCAAAGAATGCCGGTAACGGTAACGAAGACGCAATCAATCGATATATATATATATATATATATATATATATATATATATATTCGATTTATGTTATCCCAAATAAATGCAATTTCACTTTCGAAAATTCTTAAATTACTTCTACCTCGTATAACGTATCAAATATACGGTATGAAATGATATCTTGAGATTTACTCGGTTTCGGTTAGATTGGATGAAAGAAAAAAAGAAAAGAAAAGAAAAGAAGAAAGAAAAACAAGGAAGATGAAAAAATAGGGAACAAAAAAAAAAAAATGAAAAATAAAGCGTCCCCTTTCCGGGCGAAGAACGTCTTAGAAATTTCTTGAGAACCACTTTACCTAAGTTCGGTTGAGCTAAACGAGCATAATGCTCGAGGTACGTAGCTCCGAGGTACGTAGCTCAGGATAGGCACATGGACAGGACAGGATAGAGTACTTCTAGTCAGTGAAAGTAGCGAGTAGCACGAAGCTTGCTCGGCTTCGGCCGACTGCAGCGCCAAGGATCAAGGCCGGCCGCTTAGGCTTAGACTTATGTTAGACTTAGACGACGACTACGGAACGCACGATAATAAGACAGCTCGCATTTTCTACACGATATCCTACTTTGCTACCATTCGATCGTGAGATCGCGAGATCGCGAGATCGAAAACTTCGTGAGCTTCGGTCTTCCTGAAAGTGATTTATAAGCCTTTATCTTAATATGATCGCTGACGTCTTAAAGACGTCTCTCGTTACGTCATTCGAGATAAATGATCATTTTTTCCTTTTTCTTTTTTTTTCTTTTTTTTTAATTATCGAAGCGAAGAAGAAAAAGAAGAAAGAAAGAAAGAAAGAAAGAAAGAAAAACTCGGCGATTTACGACAATCGTAATCATATTTATCACTATTCTTTTTTCACTCGTTATCACCGATTATTATGGTATTAGATGTACGGACCTATAAAAGGAATGAATGACAGAAAAAAGAGAAAGAAAGAGATCTTGAAGAGATTTTTATATATATTTAATACTCTCTCTCTCTCTCTCTCTTTCTCTCTCTCTCTCTCTCTCTCTCTCTCTCTCTCTCTCTCTCGCTCGCTCTCTGTCTCTTTCGTATCATATAGTTCGACGACAAAGTTTCCGACGATACGCGACTGTCTTGAGTTTCTGGATGCCAATACCGACTTCGAAATGATTAATGACGCCTGATTATGCAATTATTTGCCCTGGCCTACCAGTCGATCGTTATCGTCAATCGATTTTACTTTTTCGAAACGGAACATTCAGGACAAGTACATATTAAAGAAGAAAAAAAAAGAAAAAATACAAAACTCGATCTAAAAATTGTTCGATTTCTATGATATATATATATATATATATACATACAATAGAGACTTTTCAGTTTCCAATCTTTTCTCTCACAATCTTCTCTCTTCTCACGTTCTCTGAAATGACATCAAATCAAACGATTCATGTCGTAACTTCGTAAATTTCATTGAACCAAACATAATAAGTTACAAATAAGCAACACACATATATATATATACGATAAAACGTTTTTCTAATTACTGGTTTTAAGTAGCAAATAAATACCAAGTCGAAAGTAAACATGAAATATCTTATACAAGTGTCCGACTATTTACTATCAATTGAAAAATCAATTAACCCTCAATAAACGCCATACAATTTTGACGTCATATTTTTCTATATCTTATTTAATCTTTTAACCATAAGATTATATGATATTTCATATCAGAAAATTAACGTTTGCTGAATATGAAATACACACATATATATATATATATATATGTATGTATATTTATACGCTATAACTGTATTATAAATTTCAAATAACATCATTTATTTAGAAAAAAAAATAAAAAATATGAATTACAAATTTAAAAAATTCAATAATAAGGAGAGATAGAAAGGATTCAATGGCTAAGTATATTGCATAGATAAAACGATTGTAAAGATCGATATCTCTTCGAATCTTTCTGCCCAGTAATAAAAACCAAAAAAAAAAAAAAAAAAGCAAACAAAAAGAAGAAGAAAAGAAATAAAAAAAGAAAATAACGAAGGAAGAAAGAAAGAAAAAGAGGGAGGGAGAAAAAAAATCAAATGTGTCTATCTCCGGTCGCCCTCGCGGCACACACCCATAGACGCCCACGTACCCACATCTTGAGAGATCTTGCGCGTGTGTCAAAACGTGCTGCGTGAATAAACGCAGACAAATGCGTTCTCGTCCGGCGTGAGAATTTAGCGCACAATCGTACACGCACCACACCTCATTTTCCTACGCATTTTCCTTTTCCTCTCGAACGACGAAAGCTCGTGTTTATACATATATATATATGTGTGTGTGTGTGTGTGTGTGTGTGTGTGTGTGTGTGTGTGTGTGTGTGTGTGTGTGTGTGTGTGTGTGTGTGTGTGTGTGTGTGTGTGTGTGTGTGTGTGTGTGTGTGTCTATGTAAATAAATAGGTAGATACATGTATAAAATATATAGCTCATTGGACAAGCGAGGTCTTATGGATGCAATGCATATACTTTATAATTATTATAAGATTTCTTATTGATGTACAAATTCATCTCGTTATTTACATCCCATGCAAAATTCGTAAGGTTCTATTTAGAATTATGTAATAAGGAAAAAAAAAAAAAAAAAAAAAAAAAACAAATAACCTCGTCCATCAACGTTGTCCTACATACATACTTTTATTCTTAGAAAAGAAAATAAAGAAATTTTGTAATTTCTCGATATCGCAGATAATGCAGTGTAGTTTGTTATTTTATAGTTTATCTAATTTATGTTCTTTCATTTAAAAACTATATATATATATACATATATATATATATATACTTGATATATCCACATTCATGAAAATGTTGAACTTTCTTAATTTGAAATGACGATAGAAAATATAGATTTCGTTAAGTTCTTAAATAAAATATTCGAAATGATTTGACAATATCGTTCGAAAATATTCATGACTTATAGATGGTAATAATCCTTTTATGAAATCGGAAGATCTTGAAAAAAGAATCCGGAAAATTTATCTAAAATTTAAAATCAATCTATATAAATATATATATTTATATATATATATATATATATATATATATATATATATACACATATATATTTATTTATCTGCAAAATTATTTTTAAAAACCATTCTCATTTAAAAGAATTAAGAAATGATTTAATCGATACATTTAATGCGATTTGTTACACTATATATATATAGTATATTTACATATATGTATATATATATATTTATATATATATATTCATATATATATATATATATATTTATATATATATAAAATATATATATATATAAATATATACATATATATATATATAAAATCTAACAGTACGATAAAATCTCGATTAATGATAAATCAATCGAAAGTTAGTCGAATTCCCGTAATCGAAAACTCGGAAGCTCTATTACTTCGGATGTTTCCCGCGTCAAGTCCGAAGCAACATCAAGACCGCGTAATATCTTACGCAACGGAATTTCCTCCATGACACGCGAGTAGAGCTCGCTTGCTCGCGTGAGTTTACGTTCGAAACGGTAACGTTGCTCTCGGCGCGGCCCAAAGGTCACGATCAAGCGCGCTTTTTCTCTCGATGGAGTCACCAAGGTCAACATCTGTCGCAGCCTCACTTCAAGAAGACATCGGACTTCTTAATACGCAAATTCATTGACCCTTTCGACGATACCAATTTTCGATCGACGAGAAGACCGTCTTGAAAAAACAAAAAAGAAAAAAATTGTCGAGTCGAAAATACATCGGAAAATTCAGCGATAAAGGATTCAATCTTGTACAAACTATTGGCTAACGTTTGGCTCGAGGGTTAACGAACAGCGGAGAACGGAAAGCGAAGAAAGATATTCGAAACGAGTCGTATTCGCATGCGTGTTCTGTACAAAGTAAGAAGGTTAGGTTAGATTCGACAGCTGTTCTGTTTCGCGGAACCCTGACCTTACATCTCCTTCGTACGACCTACGCGAAATTCAATTCAATTTAATTCTTTAAGTAAGAGTAAGAGAGAAAGAGAGCAAATAAATTGTTGAAGGAGTTCACATGTATATCACGTATACAATTAATTTATCGATATTTTCATCGTACCTTTGTTAGGTAAATAATTAATATATACCAATATCTTTAAAGAATTAAATAACTATCGTACAAAAGGGAATATCGAAATATATTTCATTATTGTCGCGACAATTTGAACGAGTACGTTTACGTATACAACGTAAGAAAATTCAAACAGTGAAAAGAAAAGAGATAAGAAATGAACGAGAGAAAGTAACAAAATTTTTCCGTCGTATTATCAATGGGGATTATTCCAATGCAAATTGAATAATACACATAATGACAAACTCGTAAGAAATTTCATACCCGTCGCGGAGCACATGTTTATACCCATATGTGATAGGGGATAAAAAGAAAGAAAGAAAGAAAAAATTTACGTGTACGAAGGACGAAGGTATAATGTAAAGACAGACCATTTGCAGATTATATTCAAGCGTATAAAAATTATTTACAAGACATTATGTCATTAAAGTTATAACGTACCAGCAGGTGCTACGAAATTGTAATCGTCGAAACAGCTGCGAATGAACTCGACGTAAATCGATCCAACAAAATTTTCCGATAATTTCATTGATAATAAATAGAATGAATATACGATCATTTAAATCTTCCTGATTAATGAAGAACGTGTATATAAGATAAAAGGTCGTAATGAAAATTATTAATGATGATTAATCATGATTAATAACGAAAGTAAATACATGACAGTAATATAAATCGCGATAAAGTTATGAAGTTATATCGTGATAACGCGTAGCACTATCGAACGAGCAAAGTACGAATAGAAATATGAATCAACAGGTGTTTCTCTCTCTCTCTCTCTCTCTCTCTCTCTCTATTTCTCTCGCTCTTTCGTTAAAAAAAAAAAGTCAAAATAAATAAAAAAGGAAAAACATTTTAACGGGAATTTACGAAGAGATAAATATATTTGCGTAAAACGATTTTTTTTAAATAGAACGAATTATTATCCATATTAATCACGCGACATTCACGGTTGATCCGATTGATATATGTATGTACGATCCTTCTTTAATACGTAATATGTATTTCTTACTCCGCTTGAGTTAGATATTACTTTTTTTTTTTTTTTCTTTTCAAGAACTGGCTTGGCAGCGCAATTTTGAAGATTACGATCTCTATAAGATTAAAATCGTACGACGTTAAAATTTGCAGTAATATTTCTTACAAGTAAATGAGTTAAATAGTACTTTTTGGTACCTTTGAGTTTTTATCAAATTTAAAAAAAAAAAACATTATTTTTCGAAAACATACTAATATACGGCCTATCAATAGTTATGTTACATGATTAAAATAAATTCCATGTAATACAAATCCCATTATAATCGATAATAATCGATTACCCGAAAATCCATAAAATAAGATTAGTATAAACTAATTAATCATCTCTATAATGAACTTTCCTTCAACCAGAACGAAAGTTCATCGAATTGTGTGTGTGTGTGTATGTGTGATTTTGATTGATCTTCGCAATTAGAAAAAGTATAGATATCAATAAAACATTTAAATATACCTGTTACAATTAAAAATATCGTGGAATTATGAATGAGAAAATTCAAATACTTACTTGCTTAACTCTTCTTAGATCCTTGCAGGAGTCATTAGTTTCGGGATTATGTAAAATGATGGTATAACTCTAATATCACGATTTCATTAACTCGGCCATAAAAGAAAATATAAATAAATCAATTGATTTTTACTTTCCATATTTATAATAACGTTTATTACGGCTAAAAATAAAGTCAAATAAAAATATATCTTACGAACAAAAAAACTGCCTTTAATGGCGGCCTTATATGTAAGGCTATAAATAATATCGTTGTAAACTGATTAATTAAATTAAATAAAATTCATGAAACTAAAAATAAATATATCTAAAAAGAACAATCATTTTCAACAAATAAGAAATCAACGGATTCAACAAAGAAAAGTAAAATTATTAAAAATTCAATATTTTCCCAACGTAGTCGTTTTCATGAAATCGAGTGAAGCAAATCAATAGCATTTACATATGTTGTATCATTAAACATAACGTAAACAATACTGATCGCCAGGGTCTCACTATAGGGAACTTGCTATGTAGAGAAAGCCAATAGACTTCAAATATGTGAAAGTATGTGAAATGTTAAAAATAAATATGCAAAATATTAATTACCAGCAAATAGTAAACTTTATAACGTTTACTGCGAAACGTAATTATTTATAAGCTTTGTTATAATAAAATTACTGCAATATTTAATTAATTACGGTCAGATTAAATATATTAGGACGTAGTAGGACGACGAAGAGCTAACCGATATGTTATCTGTATGAAGTATCATATAAAACTGAAGAAAGATATCCTTCTTAAGCAAAGGTGAACGTTCAATTATGTTTTGTTTAGGTTTTGAGCATGACGACGACAAGGTTTCTTAGAACTATAAACAAACACGATAATCTAATATTCTATTAACTACGTTAATAAATATTGCTTACTACGTATCTCTCTATATTAACCTTTGCTTATGAAGTTTGTTTTAGAATAAACAAACATACCTGGAGGTATTATATAGAACAGCTACGAATAAAAAAAAGTTATTACCATCGTACTCGATCTTTGGCTTTATCGTTTCTTAGAAGACATACGACGAAAGCTGTAAAATATTAGATAAATATTAGATTGTTAGGAGTATAAAATTAATTATATATATATATATATTATAATTTAATTATATATATATATATATATATATATATATATATATACACATATATATGTATATATATTTATGAAGTGTATACGGTGTATTAATGTGAAATATTTTTTGATGTATATAATATGTAGATTATGTACTATATGTACAAGTGTGTGTAAATGATTATATTATATGTGTTCATGTATGAATTCATATACTACACATATGTACATACATATAAATACGAAAGTCAAATATCATATAGAACTCAATCAACCATAATTAATTACTCATGAATTATTAACTCTAACATCGTTAAAACTCAAGAAAAAAAAAAAAGAAAAAAAAAAAAGTAAATGTGTACTAATATCGTAAAAATAAGTAAGAATTATACGAGGAACGATATTACGTAATAATCCTCGGTGTAAATGATAATTTTATTTTCTGAAATAATTTTTATTTTTAAAAATATTTTTTAAACACGATGTTTCTTACCGACTTACAAACATAATGCCTCGAAAAAAAAAACTTATTCCGTAATTGATTAGTATATTTTAGAATGATATACGTTATGAAAATTATGCTAAATTACCTGTTATTACGACGTTGACATAGAACCTTTTGCACCTTGGTAATAGTTTTCAATCAAATATAAGTTCTTCACTACCTGACAAAGCACCTAAACAAAAAAAATTACATATCATTTTAATATCCTTCCATATGCAATTATCGCTTATACGTAACTACGTTTTTGAAATTTAAAATTGTAGATTCGATTTTGTAGATTTGAAATACCAATAACACGTTGTATAAGTAATATTTGATCAATATACGTGAAATAAAGAAAAAAAAAATATATATATATATATATATGTATATATATAAAATAACAAAATATATCGGAAATAATCGGGATCCATGTAATTTGGATAAATTATAAATGAACAAAGAAATATAGATATTATTTTAATAATTAAATTCATTGAATTAAATATCGTTCATTTTTGTCTAGTTTTATCCTTTCCGATTAAATTAAAATTAAACAATCGTTTTACCCTTAGACGTGGCCTTCGCAAAATATTTTTTCAAAGTAATTTTATACGACATAATTGCACATTATTTCAAAACTTGTAATCTTTGTTATACACAGACACAGACCTAGACACACACACACACACACACACACACACACAAAATCTATATCTACATATATTTGTGGTATAATAATACAATATATTTAATTTTAGCAAAAAAAAAAAAAAAAAAAAGAATAGCAAATATTACTTCAAAGAGTATCTAATTAATTTCGTAAAAAAGAAAGCCAAGAAAAAAAGCTTCCCACTCGACAAGAAAGAAACGCGTCTGAACGTCATCGTTATTTTGTTTTTCTCTGTTTTATTCTCCCCCCTCCCCTCCCCCTCTACTATAAACGATCTCGGCCGTTATCGTAGGTCGGCAACGCGCAAAAATAGCCGTCTGAAAAACGAACGCTTTTAAAAAGAACGAGAGACAGAAAACGAAAAGGAACAGAGGAAGAGTGGGTGGTCCTAACATTACGCATAACCGCGCAAAAACATGTTCCTTTTACTCATCATCCTACATCATCTCGTAAAGAACTATGCCATGACGTAACGTCGAACGACTATCTCGCGATAACAAATAAAACGAAGAGGAAAAAGAAATAAAACAAAAACAAAAAAAAAACAAAGAAAATAAACGAACAAATAAATAATGCATCAATTTTGCAAAAATTTGTTCGTTGAACGACAGGTAAGAAGTAAAATATTCCAATGTCTCGAAACAAGAATGGAAATATAAACGATGTGCCTCGATTGATTTGATAAACGTAGCCGATGAATTTCAAATTCTTTCAAATTCAGATTTCATCATTTTGCACCTGACCGACCGACTGACCGACCGACCGACCGACCGACCGACCGACTGAATACTTCTTCAAAAGAGAATAAAATAATTTGATCACTCGGGGGTGGAAGTGTGAGGAGTAGAATAATGAATCTACGCGAACATTATAGAAACGGAAACGATGGAAAACGAACGTTAAGGGTACTTTTTCGGTGAACGATTAAAACGATTAGAATCATCCTCGTGTCGTAATATCGATCTCTCATTTTATTTATTGTTATTCTTATTTTTCGTATAACGTAATAAATAATTAATAAGTAAGTACACGTAACGCCGAAAAGAAAGAAAGAATCTGCAAATGTGACATAATGACGATACGAAGTAATGTATATACAATGGAGTAAAAATAAGTATAGCGGATAAAGGAGAGACAATGCGAAACGTAGAAAACAAAGAAAGAGAGCGCGGAAGAAGCATCATCACGTAATAAAGATGTGCGTAAGCACATATCTAACCAGTCAACGACAGCATGGGTGAGAGCGTGCGCTAGTGCGCGCGCGCGCGCCAGCTCACACGCTTGATTCTTCGTGACGCGTGTAAAATACTCTCGGGTCGAGGCAGTGTCGTCTCTTTTTCCGTACAAACGACAACGTTCTACGTTCGATGCACAAAACTAGCAAGCAACCAATCGAACCAACCAACCAACCAACCAACCAACCAACCAGCGAGCGAATGAACCAACTACGACGACACAACTGCTCCGAAAGTATGAGCACATGCGCGAAAACGTGACTTTCAAAGGCAAAACGTTGCCGATGACGTGGTTTTAAACGACAAAGAGGAAGAAGAGAAGGAAGAGATTCTGCGGTGCTTCGTAACGATTTTTTTACGAATACAATATATTACGAACGAGTAATAACGTCGTTGGAAAAGGAATCAGAGAATGGAGATGACCATTTTACCATCCTGATCTAATATCCTTATTCCTGATATTTTCTCGATCAAAATATAAAAATAAATCGATGCTATTCGATTAGAACCTATATCTGTAGTTACGAATTACGATTGTTATACAATGTATGTATTTCTATCTACATAGGTACGATTTATACGTATACGTGTATATATATATATATATATAAAACGTTTCTATATATACCAAGTCACATAAATTTATTTATACATACATACCTATACAAAATTATACGTGCATACCTATACACAAATAGAAAAAACAATACACGAAGCAAATAATAAATACATTTACGTGTACATGCCAAAACACACGCACGTATGTACATACATTTATATATATAATATATATATATACATATATATATATATATATATGTATATACCCAGAAGCATTTATTTACGTGCGAACGGTTTGGCTCACATCCATCGTCGACGATAGAAGTGCGAAAAACAGGCAGACAGCTGCTATCGTCTCTATTAGAAGACACCCTCTCATTTCATTCCCACGAAAGATGATCGCAGAAGGCAACCGCGATTTTTCTATAGTAGAACGAAGGGACCAGTGGTTTCTTTGATCCTTTGACTTCCGCGGACCTAGACTATGACGACCTACGTAGTACGTTATTCGTGATTTAGGCCCGGAGCTAAACGCGAGGCCATCGACCCTCTTCTTCCTTTTTTTTTTCTTCTCTCTTCTTTTTTTTTCTCCTCTTTCTTCTCTTTTTTTTCTTTCTTCTTTTCTACCTTTTTTTTCCTTTTTTTACTTCTTCTTTTCTACCTGTTTCGACATTTTACTTTGTTAGCCGCTCGCAAGCTGTTTCCTTAGAACAAAGAAACGATCTAACGACCATCGATATATTAATCATTTACACATTCATATTCCTTCAGATAGATGTTTATTGTCCTAATGAAATGATACGAAATTGAAATGAAACGAAGTAATATAAAGAGGGATGAGAATTAACGATATGAGAATTAACGATGATTGTTAAATTCAATTACTTCAGTTAAACCAATGGATATTTTATTATAACGGAAAGCAAAGTATTTAGAAATACGGATATATCCGGACATTTTCTGTACAATCGTTAATTAAAATATATAATGTTACGCTATATTAAAATTATTAAAATTTGCCACGGGAAAGAGATAAAGATACGGATACGGAGAAACACACACACACACACACACACAGAGAGAGATCGACGCAAATTCAATTCATTAAATTGAATATATTTTTTAAAATTTCCCAACGAGCACCAAAAATGATTACGAACGGTACGTATGAAGAATAAAAAAAAAAAATAAAAACAAAACAAAGAGAAACTATTACAGAACGAACGAACGAACGAACGAACGAACGAACGAACGAAGTAAAAAAGAAGAGAAAAGTGAAAATGACGAAGGTATCGATTTTCATCTGACAGGGTATAAGAACAATTTGAAACGGTTAGTGGACGCACATAGTCGACGCATATGGCTTTAGGTCGTTGACCTACAAGAACATACAGCAAGGTAGGCAAACAAGCGAGGACAGGGAGAGACTCCTTTCCTCCGACCCCTACAGCCCAGCCCGAAAGAAGAAGCGTTTCCTCATTGGTTCTCACCTGCACCAAATTCCTAGCTGGCCAACCTCGGTCATTGACCCTTCTTAGAAGAGCACGCGGAAGACCGCGATCGTTGCGCTCGTGCGTCTAAAGACCCACCTCATAGTTTCATGTCCATCGCCATCGTTCTCTTATTTCCAGGTAGTTCTCAAAATCGATCCCTTCTTTAAAATCGCTAAGCCCTTTGCCAAAAAAAAAAAAAAGAAAAGAAAAAAAGAAAGAAGGGAAAAAGAAAGAGAGAGAGAGAGAGAAGGAAAGAAAAAAAAAAGAAAGAAGAAGAAAAAGAAACGAGAAAGTTCAAATTCCAAGTAATCCAACGACGCGAGGAGGGACCCCATGAAAAATAAGAATAAAACTAACCAAAATTTCTAACGTAACGTGCGCGTTATCATTTAGTCTTCCTTGAAACGACTCCGTGATAAATTTCATTATTATCGTCATTACGATTACATCATGAGCCTATTGAAAATTCTCATTGCCAACATCCCAAAGATCGTCCCACCCAATATGATCGCAAATTGTGCTTCGTCCGTTCTTTTTTTTCTTCTTTTTTTTGTTTTTTTTCCTTTCATTTTGTTTTATTTTTCTTTATTATTATAATTTTTATTATTATTACTATTATTATTCATTAGTTCGTACATTAATTGTCGCGTTTGAAGGAGAACATTTTTTTGGCCGATCGATTCTCGTCTACTTAAAGTAAAAAATAAAAATAAAAAAGATTAAAAATTAATAAAAACAAGAAGGAGAAGAAGAAGAAGAAGAAATAAAAAAAAATAAAATAAAAAAGGAAAAAAAAATAAAATAAAATAAAATAAAAGGATAACACAGTCGATTGGAACGAGTCTCGGTTAAACACGTGCCGAAATTTTCTAGTCGGTTTAGTCGATAAAATAAGTATCATCGATGACGATAGAAAAAGAAAATAAATTATCTCTCGTGTTGGTAGTTAATAATAAAATCGTCGGGGAATCGTATAGTCCTTGAATCGGCTGTTCAGCGACGATTCGTCCGGGTCTGCACGTGGAGCGATACCGGCTTTCAGAGGTCACGGGTAACGACTCGACCCGAGAGAGCAGAGCTCGTCTTCCCTATCGTTTGCTCTATCTGTGCAACGAGTTTCTCGGCACGACACACACACACAAACACACACACACAATATTAGAGATCTCTATTTAAACGTCTTTATAATAATTCTATTTCATTATTTTCATTTCGATTGAATCTAATTAATATATAATAATATCTCTATGGTATCATTCGACTTACATGAATACACACACACACACACACACACACACATATATATATATATATATATTTGCATATTTCTAAATCAATTATGGAATGAAGTAAATACCATTGGGAAGCAATTCGAGCGCTTAACGTTAATCGATGGTATCATTAAAATGTCCTCACGACATATATTGATAGTACTCGATTATAATTGATAGACTATAAACGACCGTTATCATATCGTAAAATTGTACATATTATCGCATATCAGAGGTGAAAAACTATCAAGTCATTAAATTTTCTTCGGGCACAAACAACCGTATTTCTTTCTTTTCATTTCGTTCGAAAGTCAAAAAACCTCTTCTTATCCTACCGTCCTTACGGATGTTCTTTTCCTTTTTCTCTCTCCTTTGTTTCTTCCGATGGAAAAAACAGAGACGCTCGATAAACACTTTTGTTAATTAACGTAACGACCAGTTTAGACTATTATCTTGGCACATTAAATATCGAAAAGTTCCTTGAATCTATTTTTGGTATTAAGACGATTAAGAACCGGTCGTCGACGCCTTATCGATTGTGCGATCTTTGAAAAAAGTGATTAAAAGCAAACGATGAGAATCAGTGATTGAATAAATGAGTAAGAAATAAAGAGAGAGAAAGAGAAAGAGAAAGAAAGAAAGCAATAATCATCGTACGCGCCGTAGAAGTCGTGGAAATTCTTGAGGAAAATTATCAGGAATACCCCGGATGAATCGTATTTGCTGATGTCATGCAAACATACTATTGTTACATAATTAGTTACAATGGACCTCGGCGAAGGTCGCGGACGAGTTACGCACTAAGGAAATCCCACCAGTTTGAGAAAGTGCCTACGAATTTGTGTTACGTGTAGTTAAGATAATCGTTAATAAGTTTTGAAATTTTGTTAATCTATCATTAAACGTAACGACGACGTTCGCACAGTTTTACACACCACTTTCTAATCTAACACTAACATTTCGTTTCATTCCAATTTCTTTTTCCCCCTTTCTTCTTTTTATCCTTATCCGTTTTTTACTTTTTTATTTATCTATCTATCTAATTTTTTCTTTTTTCTTTTTTTGTTTTTTTCTTTCTTAAAGGAAAGTTGACCCAACTTCAACTTACGGTTCGTTTTTGTGGCGCAATTTTTTTTATTAAAACGAGAGGTCGAAGGAAAATTAGCGAAATTCGATTAAACGTGTAAAATTGTCGCTTTCTATTTTGTTGTTGTTGTGGTTGTTATTGTCGTTACCGAAGTAAATATTATCAACTGGATAGACCATTTTTTATCTATGATTGTTAATATAACTCTAACGAACGATATTTTAAATGTCTTAGATAAATAAATATCGTTAAGAGATATTTAAAATAGAGGAGGAGATAAGATTAGAAATCGTGGTATATGGTGGAGAGATACCAAAGACATTAAGAGAAATAAACGACTCTTCTTCGATAGTAGTACGAAAAAGGTTGTTCAGCGACGAAGGAAAACGATCAAATAAGAGATGAGGGGTTACACCTTTCGAGTGCCGGCCATTCCTGCGAGAGGAAAGTTGTTTTCGCCAAAAAAAGAATCTCAGAGGAGAAGAATCTGAGAATCCGATGTAATTTACGTAATCAGCCCATTGCCGGCTAGATACCGGTAATACTGGCATCGAACACGGTGAGAAGAATAATACCGAATACGAGAATCGAAATGCCACATCCTGAGCTAACGTGCATGCGTACAAACCAACCACGGGAAATCGGTAAACCGGTCGCGTATACGAATGAACTTAGATATCCATAATACTGGCTTTGTGTCCTATTTTAATTAATGCGCATAAGAATATTATTATAGTTATTAATTATAGTAGAAAATACGTTCCATGAAAATGTAAGAGCATCAATGTGAAGGATATTTCATTTATAACTATTTACTCACCTATATATATATATACATATATATATATATATGTATGTATGTATGTATATATGTATGTATGTGTGTATGTATGTATGTATTTTTTAAAAGATAATTCCTTGAAAAAAAAATTTCAATTTTTACTCTTTTGATAACTTAGATAAAGTACTATGTATCGATCAATAATAATAAAATATATATATATATATATATATATATATATATATATATATATATATGTTAGTACGGGTTAGTTAGATATCTATTAATAAACATTAAATTTACGGCAATATTTGTATAATTATATGATAATTATTTCTTAATGATAGAAAATGATGACGTTCGATTATAATCAATCGTTGAATGTCAATCGAAAAGCCAATAAATTTTTGTTAAATAAGTGTAATTTAAAGAAAAAATAAACATCGCAGTTATGCAATTTCTGTTGATTCAACGAAACGCTTTGCTTACCTACTCGATATCCAAAACAGCCTTGACCTATAAACAAAAAGTCACTGCTAACAATACTACTGAAGTTGTGGTATTCGGTTTTCTTTCAAAAGTATGACTAAACTATTTTAGAAAATCCAGGATAGAATGAAAATGAATAAACAATCGTACTACATATCTTCTGAAATTTAACCGATTAATATCAATAATAACATACTTTAGTTAATTTTCCATCGATTAAAGGAGATTCACTTTCTAAATACCTATCTTACAGTATTTTATTCGTAAAGAGAAAAATATGATCGTGCGAAATCAAATTTTACACGCATTACACGCGCGCGTCGACACGAATGGACGATATTTTCTAGAATCATTCTGAAAAGTATAATTCTCATTTGGAATTCTCTCTGAGGAACCGTTTATTTATCTTTATCGCACGCAATAAAAAAAAAAAAATAAATAAATAAATAAATAAATTGAAAACAATGTGTCGGTCGTTGCCTTGTCATCCATATCAAAAGTTTTATAATTTGATCCATAACTTTCGTATATTACGAGAGAGATCTTCATATTTCAAATATACTCACATGAATATTTCTAATATATGAACGTATTGTTTCTCCTCTTTATATATGTATGTATGTATGTATATATATATATATATATATATATATATATATATATATATATATATATATATGGGATAGGATAAAATTGTTGGAAATGTAACCTTCTCCTACCAGCTCAAAATAACTATTATGCTATTATTGACTATACCGGTATATACCTATATACAAAGAGGAAATTTCAAAATTAGAAGATAAGGCTAACTTTAGCAACGATTCGAAAGAGACCATAGACTCGTTTCGACAACTAACCTTTAATAAAAGACAAGATTATTCGCGACATTCGTGATTTTTCTTTCGCGTGTCGACAGCAATCGAAAGTCAATTTGATACGATTTGAAATCTTAATACGTTGTATTAAAAATCGCTCCGATGATTTCCACTTTCGTTAAGATTTGAAAATAGTTTGAATTATTCAAAAGTCTTGAGTGTTTC
The DNA here is from genome assembly GCA_911387685.1 of Dolichovespula media. Lineage (NCBI taxonomy): Eukaryota > Metazoa > Arthropoda > Insecta > Hymenoptera > Vespidae > Dolichovespula > Dolichovespula media. Next base: position 7,207,591 of record OU426853.1, read on the forward strand.
ACTAATGATCTAAAACGGGCATTAAAGAAGGCTTAGCTAAATACGCTTCTATAAGAAATCGAAAGTAGGTCTCTCATCGTCGTCGTCGACGTTGTCGACGTTCTCGACGTTGTCGTCGTCGTCGTCGTCGTCGTCGTCGTCACCGTCATCATCGTCGTCAACGTCGCGTTCGTTGGGCTGAGAAAGCATCGAAGGACGAGGAAACGGGTGCTTCCTTGATTTCGTGAATCCAATAAATTTCAATATGATTTTGGCGTGCCGACTTGGCACGTGTCCCGTTATTGAGAATCACTGGGCCGACGAGGCTTCCTAAACAATGCTCGACTCACTTTCACTTCGTCCCCACTGTTCCTACACGACTACCACGGTCGTCGACGTCTTCGTCACCATCGTCGTCGTCGTCGTCGTCGTCGTCGTCGTCGTCGTCGTCGTCGTCGTAATTGACGGCGACGTTCTCATCACCGTTTTCGTTATATGTGAATTGTAACAAACATCGAATAACAATTAACTCACATTAAATCTCTCGGGACACATATTTCTATTATTTTTTTCCTCTCCATCGATAAGATACAATCTTATCCACACATATAATTTCGTTAATCATCTAATCGTACGTTATTGAAGATGAGTGTGAAAGAAAATTACATACTTTTACGAGATCCGTCGTGAGTAGACGATAACATTAAGAGACACAGAGGGAAGTCATTCTAACCTGTTTAGTTAAACTCGATCGAAGTATTGCAAGCAATGAACAATAACTTAATATTAATATCATTAACCTTAATAAATATTCATATGTCATTGAGTACAATAGACTGTGAACGGATGTTAATGATTTGATATTACAAATGTATATCCTTTATTGTCTCTTATTTCTTTCCTTTTCTTTTCTTCCAGTCTTTTATTTCTTTCTTTTCTTTTTATTTATTTATTTCTTTCTTTTTTTTATTTATTTTTTTTTTCTAAACTTCCCTTCGATCGTCTGGTTCATAAAACGACATGGTCGTTCTTCGATCGACCTATATTTCGCAAGAGAAGGAAACTAAAGGGGGGAGGGGAAGTGGTCGTGGAAGGGACGAGGAGAGGAGGAGGAGGAGGAGGAGGAAGAAGAAGAAGAAAAAGAAGAAGAAGAAGAAGAAGAGAATTTGCATGAATTCTCATAGGAGTTCGATACAATGCGATTATAGAAATATCTGGAACCATTTCGTAAGTCGAACGGCGGATCCACAGCTCATTGTTGTTGCGCGCGAACCTTCGTCGGGCGTCGATTGGTGCACGGCTTGAATCGGGCCTGGGAAGATTGCAAAAACGGAATTCTTATATTCGTACAACAATGGGACGGATGACCGTCGAATCCGCTCTAGATTTCAGAAACAATTCTATCCATGTTTCACAGATACATACACATTCTCGTTACATTGTATGTAACTATGACAATTACTTTTTTCCACAGATAATTATGTCCTCTTGGTGATTATCATTAATATTAATTATTCTTACGGTCGATATAATTATAAACCATCAACGCCAATTTTCTTCTTCTAACAGCTGAACAAACTTCAAGGAAAAAAAAAAAAAAAAGAAAAAAACGAAGAGGAACCAAAAAAAAATTTAATTCCTTTTAATGAAATCTTCGAATATGATTGTTCTTACGTTATCTGTCTCCATCTATCTTTTCACGTTTCTAACCTATCTTTCTTACAATTATTACTGTAATAATATAACTTTATTATCATCCATCTTATCTCGCGTTTCTCTCTAACATATCTTTATTAAAATAATTACTTAGATCCAACGCATACGATACGATAGGGATTCCTAAATTTTAGATTTTTTCTTTTTTCTTCTTTTTGTTTTTTTTTTTCTTTTTTTTTTTTGGTTAAGAAACTTGTCATATGTCTTGTTTACTACTTCACACATTTTTTAACATATTCCTATAGCGACAATTATCGTCAGGATGATTAATTATACATTTAAATATTTCTTATCGATAAAATTGAAATTTTTGCCAGAAAATAAAACAACTAGGTATATCTATAAACCATTAAAAATCTTTTCCTCGATCTTTAACCCTTCCTTTTTCATTCGCTCGGTCTACCACAATATCGAAGGTGTTTTGTCCCGTTTACTGTGGCAGAATGGTGTCAGTTACATAAGGTCTCCTGCCGTGCCCAGAAGTATCGAGGATTGGTCTCTACCAATCTTTCTCTAAAGATGGAGAGAACAAGAGAGAAAGAGAGAGGCTGTTGCTTACAGCTCAGCTTGACGACCGGATAAGAAGAAGCAGAGGAAACAGAAAAAGCAGAAGAAGAGAGAAAACGAAAAAAAAAAGAAAAGAGAAAAGAAGGAACAGTGTTGGTGTCTCTCTCTCTCTCTCTCTCTCTCTCTCTCTCACGGTGTGGGCTCGAGAAAGGAAGAGAAAAAAGAAAGGACCAGCGTGGATGGGGTAGTAGAGGGGAGGAAGGAACCTCATGGCGAAGAAGCTGGAGGGAAAGACGTGAATGTGATTCGAGAAAGAATGAGAAGGATAAAAGGAGACAGACTGACAGAAAAAGAAACGGAACGAATGA